>PNEQ01032599.1:0-46696 GCA_003012365.1 Medauroidea extradentata
CTAGCACATAAACTCCGACGCAAGACAAACCACGTCTTCGGGCTGCGACGTTGCCAAACATGTTCATACTTTTACATTGCTCGTAGGGGCGTAACGGTTGAGCTTTGACCCCGGGTTTCCCATCTCAAATTGCTCACCACAACCACCCCTACCGTCCCGTACGTTATCGTGCAGGACTTTTCGAACACCCTGTATATTGGTACGGTGTTCTAAACAAAATTGTGTGAGCATACAAACAAATGGTTTCAGGTGGTTCAGGTTTCATTTTTCGGAAAGGATGAAGTTTTGATGCAAAATTTTAGACGTGACAGTTGGAAGCTGACGTATAAAATTAGTTAACTTTTAAATAAAAGATTGATTATAGAAACGTGGCTGTCCTATCTTTCACTATTTCAATAGTTCTATAAGTAGTTACAAAGTTTTTTTTATGCTGTTTGAAGGAAGACATTATATGGCAGATGTTCGGAAAAATCTTTAAGCAAATTGCAGCCTCTAACTATAGTTAAAGTATTAAATCATCCTGCAAGAATGTTATGTGATAGAGATTCTAAGGTAAGTGGCCATTATATTTCGTCGACAGCGAGGTCATTTGAGACAGGACACAACTTGGTACAATGACGGGAGCTGAATAGGAGTTGGTCCATGGCCTTCGTCAAGGAAAAACATAAGTATTCGCCTAGAGTGATTTCGGAAAACCACGAAAAATAGACGTCAGCATGGCCGGTTCAGGGGATCGAACTTGGGTCCTCCCGAATGTGAGTCCAACAGTTCAACGTGTTACCGTTGCGCCACCTCGCTCGTCACATGTTTAAAATAATGGTTATTTTCTAGTTCAAATGAAGATAACCGATATCGAAAATATTTGCTCATTTTAGATAATTTTCAAGTTAGCTATAATCGCGTGGTTTTTGTATAATAATATTAAGCTTCAACAATTATAACCATTTAATAAATAAACTGTTACAACAAATTTTCCATGTCGACTATAGTATTAACTTACACAATTATAAAACATGTTCTTAATTTGTAATGAGAGCAGAATGATAATCTTTACTTTATCAACGGTAGATAGCCGTCGAATAACATAACGTAAATACTAGACGAGTATTTGACAGTAATTTATCACAGTTAAGTTAATAAGTGTTTGTAATGCCATCATCAGCACTCGGATCGTCGTCTGAAAGCATGTTACACTTTTGAAAGGAAAACATTAAGTTTGCTGGAAGTAAGTATTGTGATATTTATTTTACGAATGTAGAAACTTGAATTGGCGTCAATGAAAATTGGTAAAATGATTTTTTTAATAAGTATGCAGATGTGACACAAACATTCTTGTATAACATATTATATAAGTACATTTTAAATAATAACGATAATGCTAACAATAATAATTCGGACAACGTGTAATGAATCCCAGTAATGTAATTTTACACATCTGTAGCAATTCTACAGTACCTGTTCGAAGTTGCCCCCATTGGCTGCAATACACATTTTCTAGGAGTTGGCCCAGCATTTACCGCATGACTGCAGCAACACCAGCGTGGATACGGCTTATTAATTGCATTGTGTATTCGGGATGGCTATCTTCATGCACAACACACTTCAAATGGTGCCACAGAAAATTGTCGACGGTATTTAAATCCGGGTACCTGACCGGATATCTTACGGATTCATAATGGCAAATACAAATGTCATGCCACTTGGCATGCAAATTCTGGTTCACAGTCAGCCCTCGATGTTCCGGTGCCACGTTGTGATGAAACCACATAAATTGAAATAGCTAAAGTAGCATATCTTTAAATTTCAGAAGAACATCACGATGGAACATAAGACATGAGTGTGTGTATACGTATTGTCTGTCAAGGTATTAAGTACGGTCCTATGAAGCAGCTTCCAAAATACTAGCCCACGTGTTTACTGACCAGTGCAGTTGGAAAGCCTGTCCACTACGAAAATGAAATTTTGCAGGAGTTCAATAATGGGCATTACGGAAATTAAATACTCCTTCATTTGTGAGCGTAGCCTCGTCACTCCACAGTACTGATGCAGTAAAATTCGGGTCCTGTATCTATAAGCCAAGCATGTTATTCATGTCTTTCTGGTCTGAACTGTTGCATACTTGTTAAGTGTAAAGGATTTAGATCTTCCGCCTGAAGAACTTTGTGCACAGTTGAATGAGACAGCTTCGTTTGACGTGCTATGTAACGGACAGATGTTCGAAGGTTAACATACACTTCTAGCATACCACGTTAAACTTTTCGTCGGCGTTCTGACAGTACGATTTCGCACAGTATAATTTTTGTGCGGTTCCAACATTCCTGTTTCCCTAAAACGATGGTATAGGGTTAGAAATATGTTGGAATCTCACTGAAAGAAAAAATTTTGTAGTACGTCATCTCTTCAAAATTATTTTGTAGAAATAACAAAGTAATTGTGTGATAGGCACAATACTTTAGTGGTGTTAATAAAATGTTTTCGTTGTGACCACAAAACTAATTTGGCAGGGTAAGTACTCACAAAATATTTTGACACTGCCACAAAACCTTTTCGTCCGTGAAGAAGCTGATGTGGATAGCGTTCTGCGTACTACGTGCAGTCTTATAAGCCACACGTCGACACACGCCAAATAAGAGGTCTGCATACTCATCTCAAATATTTTACTACGTACTACATGACATACGAACTGGCCAGTACTGCATACAGTGTACTACCACACAGCTAACCTAATTACTGTCCTTTAGAAATACGGTTAAATTGCATTCGATCAGATGTTGTCAGCCACTTTACATGGGCGTCAAGTTCGTCTTGTATGTATAAATAAGACAGTGACAATCGAATGGCTTGAACGTTCATCTCTCACAAAGGCGGCTCGGGTGTGACTGTTGTCGGGGTCACTCGGATTTTTGAGTGAGAGTACCATGCACGGAAGTTGTCGTTGGTAGGTGGATTTTTATCAGGGTTCTAGCATTTCCTCGCACTTAAATACGGAAGCTACTCCGTATCCACTTTCTGTCTCATCTCGTCTTCTCTCGTGACGCCGCCAATACCTCTCAACTCCACTCCTTTACTTATTTAGCAAATTTATAATAAAAACATAATTGATTCAAAGAAGATATTTTGTTCAACACTTAACATCTAGGTCTTTAGCGCTGGCGAGGGGTGACATGATGTGAGTATGGAGTAGTGCCGGAATGAAGAGGCGGGGCAAACGGGAGATCCCCGATTAAACTCGCTGACAGCGGCATCGTCCGGCACAATTTCCATATGCGACAAACCGGCGACCGATCTGCCTGGAAACGAACGCGAACAGCATTGGCCAGAGTATAAGAAATTAAAACGCTGTTCTTACGTAGGGTCTACAGATAGAAATCCTTAAGTTTCATATCAAACGCCTCCTAAATATAACTGTCACGAATAATCACGTTCCTTTTAGGGCTGATTACAAATAACTTGGCCAAATGGTTAAATTGAAATTTTTTTTAAATCACAGCGGAGATAGAAAATCTTGTCTACTTTCATTAGTTAGCCAAATTCGTATGGTTTTTAGCTACAAAATTACGCTGTAAATAAATCCATTTCATAAAAATTCTCTTCTAACAATTTTACCATTTCGTCTATCGTTTGAGACATGTTCTTAACATGTAAGGACGCCATAATGCAACACTTGGCATTGCTTATTCTGTAGTAAATGGACTGACGAATAATTACTGATTTCACGTGCTGATTATTCTTACATATGGTAAACTGCACTTTATATACATAAATGTCACCTTATCACTTTTTATAATACCGATGCAAATTTCCCTATTTGTAACGGGAATCTGACACACGTCTCTCTTTTTCTCAGGAAACTTACTGCTGTTCTCTCACAAGTGTAACTTGTTTCACTGTGACGTTGCATGACGATCTGCGTCAATTAGGTATGACAGCCTAAAAAAAACCCTTAATTTATCAGGGATAAGTTAATGGCGTCGAATGGTTGTTGATTTTGCGCCTTGGTATTTATAAGTTCATTCTTCTTCTTCTTTGAGTGCATCAGCACAGAGCTGGTTGGAACCTCAAGGGGAAAACCTGAGGTGCGTCTAGGCGAGGATGGAGCTGCGGCGGTTCGATATTACCTTCCGCAGGATGAGGATATGGATACAACTCACAACCCAGTCCCGAACCCAGGGAGGTGACAGTAAATTGTACCTCCCCGGCCGGGGATCGAACCCTGTATCCTTGGCTCACTGGTCAGAAACGCTATCCACTAAGTCAATTATTCGGACTTTATTCTGGATTTTCAACGCGCACATATTACAATGGCTTGTGTAGCAGCGGTGGAGAAGCAGCAGCGGAACGCAAAATGAACTAACTCCTATCTCCGTGTTGTATTGCACATTGTGCACGAGAAAGTTGTACAACATTTTTCTTCTGACATATTCGTTTCCAATTTCGCACACAAATCGCGTAGTGTGCTTATAATGAGTTTGTCTATGGACACCACACTATAAGTTGAAATGTTCTAGGGGTAAAGTGCGCGGTCGACAAGCCGACGTTTCAAAAAACTTACGCGTAATTATTATTTGGGCAATAGTTACTGCACAAATAAATTTATCTTCGCAGTCAAAACTAACAAAGCAATTGAAATATAAATTTTAGTGGTTGCTCAAATGAATTAAGCATGCATTATTTAATAATATTTGTATAGTGTTTTACAACATTATTCGGTTAAAACCAGAAAACATATTTTATACAAAAATTTGGTAGGGACGAACCATACATTTGTTTATACTTATTCAAACATACATGTTGGGTTGATTCGACAAATTTTGTTTGATTTTACGATATCTAATTATCAGTGTAGATAGGATTATAAATTAATGTTTGTGTGTTGATTATAATATTTTCATTCTTTCAATATTTGGTTTATTATTATAAAAGGGAGGATATATTTCATCCCAATTTTTCTTTCTTCTCACTACCTAATTAAAAAGAAATATTACTCTATTTAATTTTAAGAAATAAAGCTGTACTTGCATTTACTTTTGAATAATTTCTATAAAAAACTATTTAGCGATAGTTTACTTGAATTCCTTTCGGAAGATATCGTATCAGTTCTAGTTCAGTGTTTCTGGTTTTATTTTTTTAATTTGCCAAAAAAGTTGTACTTGTGCTAAATAGTATGGTGGTCAGAGTTTAAAAAATTTGATATTAATTTTAGTTCTAAAAGAAGTTACCATATCAACTAATTAGCTAACTTTTCTCAATGTGGGTGGCAACTCAACAGTACAGTCCCAATTCTTCATGTATGAGATATGAAATTTTTCACATAGCCTAACGCGGTGGACGTAACACAATAAAGAATCGTCAAATAAAAATGTGGACATTAAAGTATCTAAAATTAAAATTGCATTGCTCCAGGAGAATACTTAATTAGTTTTTTAGGACTTACCACATCATATTATCCTCCTGTTCTTAAAAATTTGAATTAATCGTATCATCTTCTAGTGCCTTTGCTGTCAACAAGACATTTCAAATTATATTTATACACCTTACATATGTTTCAAATATCCATAGAAACTGTAGTTGAAAATATGTTGCTGGCCTATAAAGCTAAGTCTTAAAGGCAATTTAAATCGCTTCATACGTTTCTTATTTCCTGTATTCATTACATATTTTCCTGCAATTAAATAATCAAAGAAAATTTATTATTTTCTAAAAGGGCAAATAAAATATATCATACTTAAGAAGTTAATCTAAATATTTTAGAAGGCTACATTATACTTAAGATTATTTTTACTTAATTTAATTATTATAACTTACGTGCAATAGTAGTATCCCTGCCACAAAGCTTAGGCCTTGACAGTATCCTACATCAGGATCCAGCAAAGAATATGCTTTCAGCAAGTTGAATAGGGACAACTGGCCTGGTCCCAAAGGTGAGGCAAAGAATTTGTGGTTTGGGAATGTTCGACCTGTGTAACAAAGTATAAAAAATTGTGAAATTCATTTCACTAAAATAAAGCAAATAAATACGTGTATATATATATATATATATATATATATATATATATATATATATATATATATATATATATATATATAGAGAGAGAGAGAGAGAGAGAGAGAGATGCAGAGTTGCTTTTTACTTCAAAATGATGCTGATGTGAAAATCGAAGGGTGGTTTTTCGATTTTTCGAAATTTGACTCCCAAAGAGTGAAAGGGGAGGAATTGTGTTTTTTATTTATCGTCTGTACAGCTGGAACCCAATGGGCTATCGTCGGCATTTATACTTCAATTAGATATGTAAACAAGTATATAACTAAGGACTGCAAGACTTTTCGAAACCCTTTAATTAAGGGGGTTAAAAGACGTGAAATAGGTTGTTGCTTATTCTTCCATAACTATGGAACAAGTCGAGATATGAAAATGCTGTTTGCTTCAGAATGATTATTACGTAAAGACCGAAAATATACTTCAATACATTTTCCAAATTCGACTTTATACGTGTAAAGAAAAAAAGGTAAAATATGTTTTCGATTCGTGATCGATATGTATCGATCTCACTAATTTTTTTAGATATTGGCGCTATTTTTTCTTAAATACTATATTAATTTTTAGAAATTTGACACCTAAGGACGTGAAAAGTTATAAAACGGGATGAAATGTGTTTTAAATTAACTGTCTGTATAAGTTATTTTAAAATCAGCGGGCTGTCGTCACGGTTTCCGCTAAAATTTGACGCCCAAACAACACATAAATTTTTTCAAATCTTGAATCCTAAGGGGATGAAAACACATGGAATGAATGAGATAAATCCACGAATGCTATCGAACCCGTCGAGATTTAGAGTTGCTTTTTTTTTTACTGTGAATACGTAAATGAACGTAAACAGATATCATAACTTTTCTAAATCGAAACTCTTACAACTATGAAGGAATGAAACATTTTTTAAAAATAAATCGTTGGTTACATTTCAACTCAATGGGCTGTCGTCGTTATTTTCACCTCAATAATACAAGATTTTAACACGTGATGGTAGGATTTTGCCAAGTTCGATCAGTAAAATGGTGAAAAAGCCCAAAGTTTGTATTGAAACATCCCATGATACCTACCCAACCACTTGAGATATTGAGATATTTTTTGCTACAGAAAGATGCTTACGTAAATACGAAAAATAATTATCTGAGTTTTTATTATGAGAAAATAACTCTTATATTATCGGGAAGGGGAAGATGAAGTATTTGTTTTGTAAACCTCTCAAAGCAGACGATCCAAAAAATTATAGAAGTAATTTATGCGAAAGTTAACATGTGGCTGTACAAGCTCTGTGTGTCCATGGACTGACTATTTTATTTATTTAAAGTAAACTTAAGACGGTGCATGGGCACTGTCAATAATAATTGCGCTATATGTGAACGAGTCATCATATGCCACGTATAAACTACTTATGCCATTTGAATACTCTCTCATATTCAATGTATTTTTGCTATGACTATGAATAAGGCTCGGGACAGATGTTAAAATTATTATGTATAGACTAAGGACAGTTTTTCACATGGCAGCTATAGCTACGTAACCAGATGCAGAGTGGGCTCAACCTGCAGCTTGGCTAATGTAACTGATGGCTGAGCTACTAATCTGGCGTGCAAAGAGGTCCTTCAATGGAAGTAAGTACTCGCTGTTACGAGTAATACATGCGGGCAATGCCGCAGGTGGACTGCTAACGTATGTCATAAAAATTTTTGTTTGTTCGTGTTCCATGCGGTTCTATACCAGTCATCCAATTGTGATGAAATTTCTGCAAATAAATTGGGCGGGGAAAGCCAAAACTAGGTATAGGGACCGAACAGGAAACCAAAAAATTAGTGTACAAGCAAACTATTGTGAGTTGTATGAATTACTTTTTAGGCAGGATAAATACGGGAAAAAACGGACTATAAGAGCAGAATGGGACATCCGAAAAACTTAGAAAAATAACTATTACACTTTGGTGAGATGTTGGGCGTGCGTCCGAAAAGTTTTCAGGGGGAAAAAAAATTTTTTTGGAGGGAGGCGGGTAAAATTTTTTGTTTCTACCAAAACAAATTACAGTTTGGGGGAAGTGGGTGACAAAACGGGGCACAGCGGCATAACAGGATAACAAAAAAATGTGTGTTACAATTATCCTTTTTAAAATGTTTCTAAAACGAAAAAAAAAAATGACCCTTAACATCATTCTGCCGATTTAGAACTTTTTCAAACCTTTTTTGTTCAGAAATACAATTGCATTAAATTGAAAACGCCGCAAACAAAGTTGCGGGAACCAGCTAGTTTATCCTATAAATATACTTGTAAGATTTTAAACGAAATACGTTAGGCACATGCATTAGATAAAAGCGAGGAGTGTACGTTGAAAAAAAAATACACACAAGATTTAATTGCAGTGCAATATAATTGTTTGTGACTTGGGTGGACTATTCATGTATCCGTCGTCTATTGTGTGCGCCCAACGTTTTCGTGTTCTAGCTTACAAGTGATCTCGTAAAATAAATTATTTTAGACAGTTTAATAACATGGTGTATTATAAAAATTTTATTTACACATTATTTAATGTCAGACAGCATTTATATGCGGGAAAAGCTAGGAAATGCGTCATGCGTGTGATTACAGATTTTAAAATCCTGAAGAAACAAATCTTTACTTCGCCACACTTGAAAATACATTATTTTCACAGTGTACTATGCATATAATTACGAGAGCCACCATTATGTATTTGTTGTTGTTTGAAAGAGCAAAAACTGAATCTGAACATTGCGTGATTAGTAAGTGTTACTTTGAATGTAATATTTAAATTCCAGGTGTAACGGAATAGCGGTGGAAATGCAAAGGTGGATGAAAACGGGGGATCCCGAGAAAACATCAGACCTATGGTCATGTTGGAAATCGAACCCAGTTCATCTGGGCATGATACGAGAACTCTAAACGCTCGACCTTCAGAACTGAATATTCAAAACAATATATTTGTGACAAAACATTTCAATAAATGATGCCCTTGTGTACAAACTGAACACACAAAGCTAGGGCGCGCGAAGTGCAACCGCGTGCCCATCTCACCTTTTTTAAAATATAACTTCATTAGTCAAAAAGCGTTGCCCGTAGCGTAAAATGGTTTTCTGCAAAATGAAGTGGGACCTTCTTAGAACGTTTTGAAGTACACAGCTAGTATAATTACGCTAAAGTAAACGCCTAAAAAAACGTTTTAATGGCATCGCTCATAGCCTGTAAAACTAATAATATTACTTGCATAAATAAGAATTTTTTTAACGGCTAAGAAAAATGCTACATTCAAGAAACATGAATATTTAGCATCGTGGTACTTTCTAGTGTAAAAAATAAAATTTTGTATGCGTTTTTATTGGTAAGTTATGGAATAATGTAAGTTGAAGTAAACTCGTGCGGCGTGCCGCTAGGCAACGTTATGGAGCCGTCACCCCGAGTGCAACCCAGATGTCGTGATGCGCAGAAGCTTTCACAGGCTGTCCTCCAGTTGGGTTCACCTCCCATTCTTCCCACCACGGTCCAGGATATATAAGGTTCAGGTGGTTTCGTACCAGTATTGCTAGTCATTTATTTATTTTTAATTAATGATAGCTCAACAGGCTTGCCTGTG
The DNA here is from genome assembly GCA_003012365.1 of Medauroidea extradentata. Lineage (NCBI taxonomy): Eukaryota > Metazoa > Arthropoda > Insecta > Phasmatodea > Phasmatidae > Medauroidea > Medauroidea extradentata. The sequence goes on from PNEQ01032599.1 coordinate 9,636, forward strand.
AGCTAGTTAAGTGTACTAATTTGTGTATTTTTAAGTTTATTTCAGGTATCTACTGGGGATACGGGAGGACGGGGCGCCTTTAAAACATCGTCCTCCACCAGGGCATTGTGCTTACCCACAGTGCACTGGTTAAAACCAGCGCCCGCAATAAATGAAATTAAAGGAAAATAAAGAAAAGAAAGACAGTTTCCGCCCCCCACCCCATCCCCACTCTTACTTCACAACTCTACTAACAACCTGGGCCTTCCTACTTTTCCAGCACCATTTTTTATTTTTAATGCATGTAACTGCTGAGTGGTTACACTCCTATTCAGTCGAGAGGGTTTTTACGGTACTATGTCGGTTTTTCCCTCTCACTTCTTAGAGTATGGCTTAGCTATAGGTACACTCAGGGAGGTAGACATGGCCCCAATTGCGGCCATGTCTGCCTAATCCCTCTCTGCCGCGATGCATGCCTCCTCTGCATGAAACTTCCCCCTTGTAGGCGTATGGGGCTCAGCCCTGAGACGCACTTAGTCCCGCTCCTTACCCGGGCCTCACACATAACACAGTAATTAGGGTAGGTTAGGAAAAAAAATTGTACCAGTATTGCACTATGTGCCGGCACCCCGTCTGTTGTAGCCACATGAGGAACCTCTTCAAGCAGCTCCAGTAAGATGTCTCGTAAAACACGTGAAAGTTAAGACCCGTTTGCCTCTCTGGTAATATGTCGAGACCCAGTAAACGATCTCCTAAAATACCTTCCCAGGCATTAACTTTAATGTTTTCTTGTCAGTCACGTCTGTACGCACTCTGCGGATTGTTCACAGCCCAATGGATATTATTTTTCGAATTGAAAATGCCATTTTCATTGAAGTTGGCTTCATATGTAAACATAACCAGTGAGGGAAACTCGGGATTTTGAAGAGATTCTTCGCGAAATCGCTCGCAGAATTGGACTCGAAATGGTAGTCCACTGGGTTAAGCTTCTGAACTGTGGTTTTGTGATACGTCTTGTATTCATTGCCCTTCAATACATACAAAACAGCCGTTTTCGAAATACCTAAATGACCAGCGATGCGACGGGTGCTGGTGCCAGGGTCATTATCGACCCGCTGTAACACAGCCCCCTGGACCCAGTTGTGGAGAGGTTGGTTAGCCCCACATTCTTGATGAGTCTAAGGAAATGTTATTTCAATTAGCCTTTGTGTCCGACGTAACGGCACGTTTGGATACAAAATATCGTTAGGCGTCGACAGTCGAAAAATAAACATGGCTCGGTAAAACACGCTGCGGAAATCTTTCTGAATACAGGCGCCAAGCTGCGAGCGTATTTGATCGGCAGCATCAACATACAAATGCATATCTGCCAGTTAATTGAAAGTAAACCTGTTCATTTTTGTGGTAGCACTATGACAAACAAAGCTTTCGTTGTGCAGTCGATTCACAGTTGCACTACTAACTGCACATCTGATAACACCAAACAAATACGCAAACACACACAGACCCACACCGGACTGCATTCAACAATTGAGTCTTTAGTCAATGATTCAATTGCAACCTCTCCTCTTTACTTGTTCGCGTGAGTCAAGGCCACCACACCGTCTTTAAAAGAACGAGCAGAAAAAGGACACTCAGAATGGTAATAACAACAATGGATGGGACCAAGACTCGAAGCTCGGAAGGCTGACTTCAAAACATGAACTGAGCCATGCTGACAGCATGCCGATGATGCGAACCGTTGAGATAGTACCTGCGCAATATTTGGAGCTGCTAAATGATGACTACGGCACGACGCAGGTGTGACGCCATATTACATCTTCGTTACCAATTTTAAGGCATTTCCCGTCGGAATACCTCTTAAGTGTCTGATATCATATTATTTGTCTGAAGGTCCTCTATGTCGCTACGGAAAGTTTTAAACGTTAAGAGTGGGCACCCGGTATATGGGCAGTAGTTCCAAGGCATTAAACCCCTCTCGCATTTCCTAAACCCGTTCACACATATACCTTTACTCCTTTAAACGTCTATTGAAACACACAACATTTCTCAATTACAATTTTCAAAATGTTCAAGCAGTTTTCATGGAGTATTTATATTTTATTTTTGAAAAGGAACTTAAGAACACGCAAGTAATATTTTAGTAAATTCATTGGTTCATACACCGGATGTTCGTAAATTTCTATTTTACTCTCATCCGGTTCAGTTGATGCACCCACGGGTTCTAGCAGCCTGAAATGACGGTGGTGCTGGTAGATATTCATCAGAACATCATTTAAAGAAGTTTCTGTCACAAAATCGCGTAAAATGTCTGAAATAACTTGAGTAATTGTGAAATGTGAGGTAAAATAAAGCAAACTAACATTTTCTTTGCGTTGAGGATTGTAATTTAAAATAGGTTCTTACTAAAAAAATGTGTTATTTAGTTTGTAGATTTATATTGTAATCTCTATTTACCATTACACATGCTACTAAACTGTTGAGTTTGGATTTCTCCCTTCGTATAATTTATAATATCGTATGCAAAATCATCCCATTTATTTAGTAAGTAAAACATCAAAAAACTGTGTGGCTGGTGCTCGGTAATGGCATCAACTGGTGTGCACCTGTGTTTCAACCATTGATGCATTCACTGGTGAAGTTACGAAATTTAGTTATGGCTATCTTGCTCAGTTACGGTACCTAAATTTTTATTATCTGTTTTTATGCAAGGGAGCGTATTGAACTAGTAGTTACGTGTGAATAAGAGACAAATACTGGACATGAGCAAACTGTTAGTTTGAAATTGTCAAAGTAACAATATAATTTAGAACAGCTTAAGTGGTACTTAATAAGCTGAAACAACTTTTCATATTTTGATGCATTGAGTGAGTGGGTGAGATATTTTGGTCGGCGTTAAACATCGAGGTAGGGGGTGACATGATGTGAGTATAGAGCAGCGTTGGAATGAGGGTGGGGGAAGCAGGAAATCCCCGAGAAAACCCGCAGACCAGTGGCATCGTCCGGCACGATTCCCGCTTGCGAAAATCCGGAGACCGACCCCGCCGGGAATGGAATCCGGATCGCCTTGGTGGGAGGCGAGAGGTCTGATCTCTCGGCCACCGCGACCCCTTGATGCACTGATATTCCATGTCTTAAACCCTACATAGGGCAACATGGTCACTCATTTGAGAGTATTTTGTATGTTACATGTCTGTGAGCATATGTGAAAGCCATTACCAATATTAATAGTACAACTGCAGCACAAGGAAATCGTAGTCCAGTCTACAAATTATACTGTATTTTATATTTAATTGACTGCCATGTAATACCGATATCTTCGCTCCTGGGTAGAATAGCATGTAAGAACCTACATTGTGCAATATTGGTTCTGGTTTCATGTCTGTATGTTTGCTTATATGTGTCATTCATTTAAAAAATGCTATAAACACAGCAAAATGGCTAGGTTTCAATGCTGGGATACGTGAACGGAGAGTGGGTATCCATACATTGAAATTAAACGCGCAGGAAGTGGTTAAGTATAAAGAAGGGTAGCAATATGGGGGAAGGGTAGGTGAAGAAGAAAGGGGCAAGTTGGACAGAAGGGAGGTAGGCCACCTGTGATAAAGGAAATGTGGTAGAGTACTTCGAAAGACAGAAGGAGGGCTGAAAGACAGGTAAGGATGTACAGTTTAGAATGTAGAGGGAGAGGTTGGGGAGGGTTACATTGTTGCTATATAAATCAGGAGCAGCTAATATTTAATAACACGTTTTGTGCTTATTTATTCTACCTATTGCAAGAAATACAATTTTGAAATTTGACTTGAAGTAAATTAAATGAATTTAATTTCATGCAACTGTAAATCAATTTCACTTTGAGATAGCCTAGCAAAAAACACAACTGTAATATCTCGTATTTTCTCGCTTGCGAAATTTGTATTAGGCCTACAGTAGTAGACTCAAAACTATGGGACATACATTTTATTGCCTCTGCTAGCAAATTATGTCATACCCATTTCCACTGATTTGCTGTGTCCATAACCATACAAACGCTTTAATAACTACACTAAAATAATTATTTTTATAAGTTTGTACTTTCTCAGAAGCGATATCAATTTCACACCATGCAAATTGCAAGTGAACATTTCCTGCTGGGTTTCGTTTTTGGCTGCATGGATGGCTAAGTATTTTCAGTGTATTGAAAAATGTATAAATATAGGCCTATACGAATGAGCTATTAACCTCCAACAAATATTTGTAAAATACGTCTGCAGTATTCGTGTTTACAGCTAATGCCACATGCGCCATAGATACTAGCAGTGTCTGACATACACATTTGGGAGAGTATCAGATGTGCAAACATGCTTGTTTTCATATTAAAGATAGAAATTTTCTGTAAAGCAATGCAGCCAAATGCTTTTTACCGTCGAAGGAAACAATAGCGTCTGAGGCAAATGTTGTAAATAATTGTTCAAGGAAAATGAAACGCTATTTAGATGGCTAAAGGAAAGCGAATTGCTTCGTAAATAAATTTACTTCAGTGGTTTATTATAAGCCTTCAGTAATAGCCTTCCCGTGATTACACTGACTTTTGTTATAATCGATATATTTTTACTGGTTTAAACCTCCGCCGTCTTGAATTAATAATACACTGTTATTTAGTTATGATACAATATGACGTTAAATATATACTTCATACAATCTATTTTTTAATTTTGTGCCTTGAATTACAAAAATATATCCTTAAAATAACATTTCTTGTATTCCTCAGGCTAAATTATAAAAACAAATTTATTCATTATTTCATATATTTGAGTAAATGTTGATAGGAACTTGGGAAGTTGTATTTAGCGCTTGATTATGAATACTAGCAAGTGTGACATCATTTCAGTCTGGTGTTGGTTCATCTCTATGGGATCTTGTGTACGAACTCACGAAAACAATGAAACAAAACTATGACCAGTAGTTATAATTGTTGAGAGATAATATCTGGGTTAGAACTTGGCAGTGATAAAAAGCAGCGAAAAAGCGTGTCCGTTGAGAACTATTACCAGCTTTGATTTCAGTATATTTCACATAATTCAATAAAAATACGTATACATTTCTCATACGGAAAACACTGCTGTTCAACAAACTTCAAATTTAATCGCCAGCAATATTGTTAATGTTATCTAAGTAAGTGAATAATTTTTCACAAAATTTAAAAATTTTCCTATGTTTACTAATTTTTGAGGTTTTCATCATATTGCTTTAATGGAATTATTTTCACATGTGTTCTAAAACCCTACGATGAGCTAAATAATTTAAATTAAATAACCTGCTCCTATATTATGTTCACCTTCTTACCCCCTCCCCCTACTCGTCTTGAGCAAACATTTATGTTCTCAAAACGCACACTATAGGAAAGTAGGCTAATTAGTTCTGTAGAGATATACTCGTTTTGTTTTATGATTCGGGTTCATAATTAGTTTTTTTTTGTGACAGCAGTCTGAAAAATCCGTTTTTAGACATTTTTTGTTCTCCGAAATTATGTTCCTAAGAATGATATTTAGGAAACAGATATTGAGAAGCATACTCTTGAGCGTGTTTTCTTTTCGTAGATAAAGATATCGAACACACGTTTATTAGTATTTCTTATAACTTATTTTGGCAAATACCCTGCAACGATGTTAATGCACCAGATGTCTAGCACTGGTAAGGCATGTAGCGTGACGAGGCAACATTAACTAGAAAGGCATTTTCAACTCTTAGTCGATACAAACATTGTTATATGCTATATTTTGTAAAGTTACACGTCATTCCTCTTTATGTGCATTTGGACGTATGTTTGCAACGTGACGGAGACCTGCATATTACGATTTACACTTGGTACAACCTCCAGGAGTAGATATTGTGTTACGTGCCTGTTTATCTGTAATATCGCGTCGTTAATTTTGATTTTTTTTTCCCATAGAAAGTGTTACTACACATCCGTACAAAGCGAAATTCATTTATTTGATAGAAACTCAGATGTTACTCAATAAATGCAACACGATATTATCCACAAAGGAAATACTTTGTGATGAAATAGCGAATTAAGTGTTATGCGTTCAAGATAATAGTTTAGTCATTGAAGACAATCCTTCATTTTAGTTTATGGATATCCCAACACACGTGGTGCTTGGATCAAATATGGTGTAAGTCAGTCATAATAGTTTCCTGAAATTCTGTAAAGAGTGAAATATTTGTTTCAGAATATTATTTTGTAAATTGAATATAACATGGATAAAAACAACACAACTAAATAATTCTCACTTACACCAATATGAAACTAAGTCCCGTTAATGTCATGAACGTGGGAATATTATAAAATATATAGAATAAAATAAAAAGAAATTAGTTATCTACCACATAATTAGAGCGAGTAAAATATTCATAGTCTGTATGTGGATCATTTTCCACCGTCTTAGAATCATATTTGCTTACAATTTACTAATTTGATCAATGACAGAGACCAGAAACTGCCTTTGTGTCATCCTCGGTCAGAAATTACAGTAATGTTTATTTTCTTTTTAGAGATCAGTCATCGCCTTTAACAACATATTCTGCGAAAACTTTCTTTTTTTAGATGTATTATTTTCATTATTTTTTAAATTTTATTATTTCTACTTAAACGGCAAACTTCGTTATATTCACGTGAAAATTTAGTAAGCATACAGTTTTCATATGTTGACTAAATTACTTACTGTAGCCTATACGCCTATCACTTGAATGGCCAATAAGCGTATCCTTTTTCTGTGAATTTAGAACACAATGATATCCCAAATAAAATCATAAATAGTTTATTGAACTATTGCCTTTGGGCATCACATGCTTCCAAAGCAGACATCAGACAGCAACACCAGAAATATAATATGATGTATTGCGGAGAAAGGGGACAATTTGATTACTCCATGGAAACATGCACACCAACGACAATTACCGTAATATTTTCCGCATGTAAAATGTCCGAGGTCGAGGAAACGAAACTGGGCCACAGTTGTAGAAAGCGAGTGCTCTAGCCACTGGGACAGACGTGGCCAAGCGACTTAAAAAACTAATCCAACTCTTAAAAGTTAAATCTTGCAAATCAGCAGTAAGGTGAGGTGTGTTACTATATAACCTAATGACGGCAATTTAAAAAGAATAAATCTGTCGGAGGAGTTAAGTACTTGCAATAATTGATGAGTATTTAAATATAGTTCCTCTTATTTTATACGTATTATCTTGACTAGAGCAATATAGCTATATGTAGCCAAGACTTTATATTGTATATTACAATCGAAGGTGAAGACTGTTGGGAGTTCGGATGCATTGTATTTGCTGTCGCTGACTAGCCTTTCTTTCTTTTCATAAAGGCGACTTATATCTGCAAATGAAATGAATATTTCTGAGAGAAAAAATAAAATTTGTAATTTTCAGCGCAATTAAAATAATTAAATTACAGTTTTTAAAACTCGTCATTGAATGGTAGCATTTGTATTTCCATCCCTTGTCATTTGCTGCCTCAAACATTATGTATTGAAGTACGTTTATATTTTAAATTGCGTCAATTATCCTTAATGTCAGTCTGTGCAATATTACTAGAGCAGTTGTTTCTAGTACATAAATCAGGTTACACGATAATAGATAAGACTCTATATGTGCTTCAGTGATTATTTATAAGGAAAACTACTTCAATTTGATGGCCGGTGGAGAATAATTTATATGTCAGTAATAAAAATGTTCTCTGCAACAATGTACACTTTTCTCCTCAAATGCCATGAAAGTTTAAATTCTGTTTATCACTATATATGGGGAAAAGGGTGGGTTGAAGTTTTCCTTACAATAATTAGGTGATATTTATCTAACATATGCTACGTTTCCTACATTCATTAAAACAATCAAATTACTTAATTTTATTGTCCTTGTGTACACTGATATTTCATCAACTTTCTTACATACGAAAATATATTGATTAAATACTCACCAAGATCAATGATAATGCTGTGCTGATATGAAGTAAGCTGGTGTAAGAGTTTGTCGTAAGGAACATGGTAATTTGGGAAGTTTGTAGTGTCAATAGGCGGCTGTTTGAGAGAATATTGCTCAGCTAAGAATTGCCAAACTTCACCTCTCCTGCTCCGAGGCACGCCTTGACGAATAGCTTGTAGTAACATCTGTGGGTCACACTTACGACTTTCCTTGCTTGTTAGGAGATCCCACACCTCCATCCCTTCACGTAAACTAGATCCAAATTCATCGTATTCCAATTTTATACGCTTTACAGTAGCCTCTTCTTGACGAACTGTAACACAGAAAATACCGTTCGGATTATTCCGCTTACGAAAATAAGTTTTTTTTACATAAATTGGTAGAGTAAAAATAATAGCATTTCACAGAGGAATTGAATATAGTAGAAAGTTCGTAATGAGATTTGAAAAAATGTATCATACGTTGAATGTAAACTAATATATTCCATACTGGCATAGTTTACTTATTTGTTATATTAAACGTGTATCTAAACTATACCGAAAAACTTTAAGGGGTGTATTCTGAGATGAAATTAGAATGTTTGATGCAGGGAACCCATGGTTTAGCTCCCAGTCCACATAGGAAGCGCTGTAGAAGCTTCCAAAATTTGAGAAAATATTAACAATTTTATAGTATTTAGGAAACTACTTGCTTGACAGAAACAAATTTCTCGTTACGAAATAGTTTTACCGAAATCAATAATAATAATAATAATAATAATAATAATATGAATGATTTGTACAGTTAACACAACTCGATAAAGTTGAAAAGATGTGGCAATTCCCTAATTTCTTTAGTAAATGTATGTTTCAATAAAAGTTGATATTATTATCAAACGTAATTAAATGGCGGGAAATTTTGAAACATAAATGTCTCTAGCAAAAAAAGGATCTAACGCTCGTCCTTTTAGGGCAACCATTAAAAGTTTAGTTACACCGAAAAGCGCTATGGCCTACCACGTATGCAACAAGGAATTGCTGACTGTCTGCTGCACTGTATTGGAATGTAAGCTGCAGTACCGTCTGTGATAAAACATTAGAGAGGTGTTTAAATAACTGTTTAGGTGTGATTGTCCCACTTTAACGATAAATAAAATATGACAGTAAATTGAATAAGTCTTTTGGAAAAGGCGACATATCATTAAATTGAAATTTTTTCCGGAGAGCAATTAAACGCAATTCAGAATTTCAAATCATTTTCCAAATTTACTTTAATGGTAATTTAATTCATCAACCTATCCATGAAATTGTTCTCTAGTTATTCTTTCAAATATAAATTACTTTATATATTGAGAATACATTTTGTAAAAAAAAATTAACCATATACAGATTTTTTAACAATGTTCATGTTTGAAAACTAACCGTTATTAGGGGGTTTATTGTCAAATTACAATAATGAGAAACCTTTACAGCATACTGACCGCTGAAAAGATAAAACGTTTCCTTTATTAAACATTTTTATTTATTTATTTTATATACTGAGAAGACATTTTGTTTATTACTGTAATGATATACAGATAACATTTTTAAATTATATTCATATTGTTTGTTATTTAAAACACGCAAATTAATATGAGAGTTTAATGTAAAAAAACACACATTATTAGTAACGATATGTAATGACATGTTTGTTTCTTGGACGGAGTTGTGTTGTTCGGGAGATGTCTGCCATGTTTGAAAGTAGTCAAAGAGTCTTGCATTTAAGTATTAAAAATATATTTTATTTTAAAAATATTTATTGAATTTATCGGAAGTCGTAGCAGTTTAGCAAAGTTGGTACGAGGGTGAGCATATTCGATGGTGGTCTATAGGAAACAAAGTTAGTGCAGTTATAATAAAAAAACTGAATGTTATTTCAAAAATATTTTTTATATATTTAATAATTTGTTGATTGGTTTTATTGGCAATCAATCTGACATAGCTAAAACAGAAGCCGTGTTTAAGTAATAAATATTATTTGTAGTTAAATTAAGTTATACATTATGTATATTTTCATTTTAATAATATAATTCAATTTTGATATTAATGCTCAATTCATAGCCTCAATCGATTGACACTACTTCTCGGGTTAAACTAGCCGCATTGAGAAGACACTGGTCATGCTGGTTAAGAGTTAACCCACTAACGAAATATTGTTTAGACGAGGGATAAGAAAGGAATATTAATGGGAAGGGAGAGGGGGAAATTCAACTTGTGACTAACAGCCAATTAAAATGCTTGCTGGTTAGGGGAGAGGGAGGGATAATATAGGGGCAGGTGACGGGAATATATTCATACATGCAAAAAATTGTTGGGGGATCATGTTTGTCGTTGAAGCTCGTCAAAATAATATGATCGTTAATTTTTTTTAAGTTAAATTGTTTTATATAAATGTTTATTAATTATTTTTATTAAATAGTTGTCATGAAAATATGTTACAATGAAATTTTTATTTATTAAATATGTGCATGGTTCGGATGGAATACAAAATTAAAACACTTTCGGAAGATGCGGAAGAAACCAAAAATGACTGCCGGAAACAATATGGGGGGTGTAAAGAAGACAGCGGTAATATATTTTTAAAATTTTATTTGAATTTTTTTGGTTTCGTAATTTGAAAAATTTGGAATTTTATAATTTTTTAAAATATTTTCCGATATTTTGGAATTTTTCGAAAATTTTGGACGTTTGATATTCGGTGATATTGGCATGAAGGTCAAGGTTAAAAGTCAAAATCATACAACATATTGGCCAGGGCCGTGACTCACAACATGGCTGGCGAGTGGCTCCACATGGCTCCACACTCCGATCCCTGCACCTAAACCAGCTAAAATATACAATTATGTCTATATTCTAATTATTACGAGTAAAATTATTGCATGAATGTTCATGCACTAGGGCTTCTGGTATATTCGGTATATATACCTTCTATGAAATTTGTTGATGATTTAGTAGTATCTGCAAATAGTTCACATACGATTTCATTAATGTGTCAAATCTTAAGGTAGTAACTTCGCAACTTTTTACGCGCTTTCCAGTGCGACTGCCTTCATTTAGTTCACAATCACTACTTATCTTCAATATTATTTCATAGATTTTCATTGGGACTGCTTTATACGTGCGAAAATTTTACAGGTAGCAATTTCACAACCCAAGATTAGACAGTTTTTTTAACAATGTTTAATTCTTAATTGACGGATTGAAGGTAGTAGGGAAAACCAAGGGTGGGAGAGTTTTGGAGCGACGTTGAAGAAAACCGAGTGAAGTGGAGGAATAACACGTAAGGTGTAGTACCAAGCATGGTTGAGTAGTTTGCTAATGTTCTCCTCGCCTCCAGTAGGAATCGGGTTAAAATCCTACCTTAGTAATTTTTATTTAGTTTTTCCGTGACTTTCGTAAGTTACTTCATGCGAATTCTGGATACATCCGCACAACAGGCTGTAATAAAATGTCCTTCCTATTTCCGAATGTATGTCTTCCGAGGCCTGTTTGAGGACACATAAAGCGCTTATTATATTTCCAGAAATATTTTTAACTAAATTTACGTCTCACATTAAATCCACATCAAACTTTAAAAGGACGTAACTAGATAATAGTCCAGTTTAGTCTTCTTATTTAAAAACATGTAAAATATTAATGATAGCATTAATAAATGTATGCTATTTTTGTTCTTAATTCAATAACTATCAGTTGAAAGTTTCAGTTATTTACAAAACCCCGTATAATATTATGTAGACACACACATTTCGTGAGTTACCTTTAAGTCGCGTATTTTCTTTCTCCATGCGAATCAGAAGCAACTGCTGGTTGATAGCTTTTCTCCACAAGGCTCGCAGCTCACTAGCCTCTCGTTTGGTTCTCGGTACGTTCTGTATTGCACTGCTGGTTTCTAAAGGAAACAATTAAGTCACGTATAGGCGACTAGAAAATATGAGAAAAATTTTAATGAATTATTTGTATTTTCACTAAACTGATTTTTAATTCACAACATTATACTTAACAAGAAATAACAAACATAAAAAATAAGTCTAAATTTTTCAGTACACTAATACAAAACTCGAATATATATATATATATATATATATATATATATATATATATATATATATATATATATATATATATATGTGTGTGTGTGTGTGTGTGTGTGTGTGTGTTTGTGTTTGTGTTTGTGTGTGATATGTGTGTGTGTACGCTCAGGCATTTAAAAAAATTGTGTTTTTTTATTTTATTTGACGCAATTTTTTATAGTTGAAGATTTATAAAATATAGGGTAAATAAAATAGATAATTATAAATTATAAAAACCTACATTTCATAACATTCGACACATTTTACCGAAATATACAAAAACCAAATCATTATGTCATGTTACCACATACAATGCGTGACCTAAATTTATAAACAGCATTTAAAGAAAGCTTTGGCAGTTGAATGCTTAATTTAAAAAAAATAGATCCAGTTACTTATGTGTATGTACACAGTACACGTTTGCATGTGTATGTGTGTGTGTTTACAAAAATCACCGAAAAACCTTCGACAGGGGATCCTTTGCGAAAAGTAACACAGGAAATATATTAGGCACTTTGTGCGCAATCGTAATATAATAGGAATAATAAGATTTGAAATTCAAATCTCACCGCAAACCGAAAACTGATCAACGCAAACTGACAATGCTGAAAATATTACTTCACGGTAATGTGGTCGACAGTCCAACAGCAAACGCCGGTTGATGCCATCTATAAGGTGTGGCCACCGTTAAATTTCTTACAAAATTTGTAACGTCAGGATAATTAAACATTTGAAGTGGAGTTATTGAGTAAAGTGACATAGGTACTCATTTCGCGACTGTTTATGTACAAAATGCGCTTCAAAATTGAGCGTGGGGATACACAGCCTTGTGCATAAGCAGCACTGCGTTAATCACTGTTTGTTTTTAACTACCGCATCGAACAGAAGATATTGTACATTCATTTAATTGTTATGTACTATATCTTAAATAACTCACTCATTCTTAACAAACAGTTTGATACTGGCTAAAGATGTGTGTCCTGATGGAAAAAGAGGGGAGGGGATAATGGCAGATCCCAGAGAAAACCCGCAAGCCAGCGACATCGTCCGGCACGATTCTCACATGCAGAAAAACCGGGGACCGACCCCGCCGGGGATCGAACCTGTATTGCCCAGGTGTGAGGCGAGTGGTTTGACCAATCGTCCGCCGCGTCCCTGATAACGTATCTCCGCTTAGAGCCTTACATTGCAAATAATTGTAAACAGCTATGCATCCTTGTGTGCTTCACTGATTTTTGTTGAGGTGAGGTGTCTGGGTTTTACGCCCTTTAAACAACGAGGTTTAAGAGCCTATGTGTGTGAAGTGAGGTGAAGGTGCAGCACGATATTTATGCCCGTGTCGGGATAAGAACCCGTGACCTCTCGCACCGTCGGCGCCTGACTATACGCTAGGGAGGCAGACCATGATATTTGTTGCAATGAATTTCCCACCAACTTGTTTTAAAGTCTTTATGTTGCAACTGTATCACTGCTTCATTGTCAGTGATTGGATGATTTTAACACTCAGTGTTTCGGTGTTCTACCCGCAAATCACAGACATGTGGTGTCGCGGTAAACTTTGCTGTTGCAGTCACCGGTAATTACGTCACGCCTCCCAGAAGAGACAAGCTGCAAAAATATGAAGTAGAGCTGCAGTGCAGGTGTTCTCGTAAGGCAGTAAAACAAGTTGGTGCGAAATTATTTTCACGGTAAACCAGTGCCTCTACTTACAACTCACGTCACCATATAAACTAAGAAAAATTTTTAACAAAAAACAGCACCGACTGCAAAAAAATCTACTGTAAAATAATGCAAAAAGACTACTTTGAATGCAATCAATTTATTAGATCAATAATAATACACACTATTGCTATTTTTGTAGTCGGTGTCAGCGAGGCTATAAAGAAATTGTACGAAATTTTCCGAAAATTCGCAAAATACAGTAAAATGACGTTCATTATATAATGTGGCAATACCTAATTACACGAATTTACAAATGAATACAACCGCCTAAAACGACATCTTAGTTACAAATAAACATAAATAAACCTATTTACATAAATAAACAAAACAGGAACTTAATGCGACACCTTGAAATTCGGATTACAAATGTACACAGACGTCGTGTAGAAGAAATTTAAATACCTTAAGGTGATTATAAATATCAAGAAAACACAATCGAATACAGTTAGAGACGACTTATAGCATACAACATCATCGAAAATTTATATATAGGACAGAACTGTCGACGACGTCTGCCCTCAAATGTCTGCGCGCATTCGGGTAGCTCACTGAAGGTGTTCCTCTCCCAGCCCTCCATATACGTTCGCCGCTGCGCCCCGTGCTGTTCATCACCACGTGCTGCTGTCTTCGTGTCTATTGATAAACGCTTAGTTGAATTCAACGTTACATTTCATTAAATAAGATATATTCCTACGATACTTCCTTACACGTTTGTTAACCATGGCTGGCACCGACTCCAAATATAACAATAATTGTATACTATTTTCCTAGTAAATTGATTGTAATCTAAGTAGTCCAAAATTAGCGAAAGTTAATTATTTTTTACTTAAAGTGCATATTTTATTGTAAATGTTTATTAAGTCAGTGTTGTGTTTTGTTAACATTTTTTTCTTAATTTTTTGATTTTTACTGAGTTTCGGTGGCTACCTTCCCCATTCGTGCTGTTTGTCGTAAAGGATTTCCTTTAGTGCCGTCTCATTCCAAGTCAGTCCAGAATGTTCTTGACCATTGCTAGGTACCTACCTTATCTTGGACGGTCATAAAGATACCAATATATCAATCACTATAGGCTACATATCCTATTCGATTTTGAGGGGTTCCCTGGTTCTCTAGTGTAGCTTTGAAATCCAAGGTCTAATGGCAACGAAATTAAAAATGGGACCCGCTCGAAAATTTCTCTTTTTAAAAAAATTTCATATCGTTATATAAAAGATGGAGTTCTGAGGTAACAAACTTAGAGCTAAATATTTTTTGGAAAATTTTCCTCAAATTTTTTCATGTGGTCGGTAAAAATTCAAAGGGCAACAGTTCTATAATACTTAGTACGGTATAAACAAAGTACATGAAACTGATGTCAGTGTTTTAGGTACAATATGCGTGCCAAGTATGTTGGAATTCTAGAAAATTGTTATCCTGTTAGCTCGTTGTATCAAAATAGTTTTAAATTGTCGCCAATATGAAGACGGAATTAATTAAATACGAAAAGGTCAAGTTAACAGTGTACTATACAAGTATTAAATTAGATGAAACACTGAAAAATTATTCCTTAAATATCTCGTGTGATCTAATATGTTCACATGGCCGACACTTAGAAAATACTAACATGGCACGAACAAAAACATAAGAACGAAATACACACTAGTCAGGTTAGCTTAGTATTTAGAAATATGTGTAGCAACTAATCCAGAAAATTTATTTACTTAGATATGTAATATTATGTTAAAAATATAAACTTAACCTCGGTTTCGAAAATGTAAATATAGTATAAACAATTTACTCAAAAGTCAAATCAGCTAAGTATGAAATGTATATGTACCAAGTGTGATGAAATCCGGAAAAATAATCTTAAATACCTCATATTACCTCAGAAATAAATACATTGCTGCCATTTTCAAATTAAATGCACGGCGTGAAATAAGTATTCAGTTTCTTGGACGTACTCCATTGCAATGGAGTACGTCCAAGAAACTGAATCCAGTTATGCACTCCCATTGCACAGTTCTTTCAAAGATCATGTGAAATAAGTAGAACTACATAATAGTAAAATCACCTTACTAGGTATCTTATAGTAATTATTTTAATTCAATTATTATGAAATAGACTTCTTGAATACAAAATGTGATCGGAAAATGCGAAAATGACAACCATTTTGAAAATATGAACACCGCACAAATGACATACACAAAATACAAGCCAGGATACTAAGTATTGTATAGATACTTAGTTTGATGAAATTCTGTCAATGGGTTGAAAAAATTTGACACACACGGATATTGAAACACACACTCATACAGATAGAATGGTGGACCCATAAACCTTTTTCCTTCGGAAAGTTGGCCCAAATTCACTTTAAAATGTTTCTGCTTAGCGTCGCTATATGTTTATATATATATAACACTAGCAGTCCCCCGCGGTTTTGCTCGCAAGCATTATTCGTAACTGACATTATTCACTTTAACTGAAAAACTTCTTTGTACACAAGAAATATACTTTAGTCATCAAGTGTTAGAATGTCCAAGCGGCTGGTTGAACTAACTTTGCAGCAGGATAATTAGCCAATAAAAATTAAATAATCATTTTGAGCTACCACAAATTTCATTTCTCATTTAATATATTTTCATATTTTTCTCTGGTGTGTATTGTTTACTATGGCAAGTGAGCCTATTTAATTACTTAAATAAATATTTTTCTTTGCCCGTTGCATATGGTAGCCCAGAATTTATTTAATCGTGCATTGCTTCCGCTTTGATATTGTTTGTTTATAACAGCTTCCACTGGTTTTTGTGTGTTTATTAATGTGCCACCTTTCTGTTATCTTCTATGTTTTTATTGGTGGGCATTTTTTGTGTTTATTTGTCAGGGATTGTTGTTTTGCTTTACGATTAATGGCTATTTTAAATAATTCATTAACCTACCATACGCACACGGCGCAGTACTGGGTGAGACAAGGGAGCTTCTGCTGCGGATCGACAGGTGGAGAAGAGGTGTGCGACGGGAGTCGAACCGAAGTCCTCAAGAGTGAAGACAGTGGTGCACTCTGGGTGCTGCACTGTACATGGTGAGCCATCCTCCCTTAGGACTGTTAAGGTTGTACATTGTCACAAATTGAGAGACTGTTGACTGGATATATGACTGAACATTTGTTGTTAATTGTAGTCTTTAATTTATTATTGGTAAATAATCTTGTGCTATATTTGTCTAAGTTAATTAACGTTCTGTGGCATAGTCCAAATTGTGTGCATAACTAATCATGTTGTGAGAGTTATAGTTGATTACTGTTTTGTGTATTTCGTAGCTTTGTGAGCTATTAAATCCAGTACTTAATTTAACAATTTTATTTATAATTTTAAGGCCTCTATCCCAAAAGAACTCATAAGAATTGCCCACATGTAAAGTTAGTGTCTCAAACTTGTAACAATATTTTCTATATTCGGTCCCAAAGATGTAAAAAAAAGGGTGAAATGTGTTTTCGATTAACAATCGATATACATCAATTCCATTGATTTTTATATAGCGACGTGATATTTGATTAAGTTTGATTCTTACTCAAATACCTGAGAAGTCATTTAAGGAATTTTCAGAAATCCTCACCTAAGGAGGTGAACAGGGGTGAAAAGTGACGTCAAAATTCTAACTCTCAGTACTGTACATGAGAGATAAGTGATTTTTTGTATAAATGACCGAGTTTGCTTTGACTGATTTTCACTTTACTTAAATAGGCCTATTTTTACAAATATTAGATGTGAAATTAAGGTTTTTCGAATTCGACACCTAAAGGGGTGAAAAGGCATAACAATTGTTTACTGTCAGCCGATGATACTTTTCACAGCCAATAGATAAATTGAGGCGTTATTCGCGTCAGACTGATGCTTAAAGTACCTGAAAAAGTAATGCAAGTTTCTTTTCTATAAAGTTACTGAACTATTAACAAGAAAACTTAGTTTACAAACTTTTACGGCAGACGGTCCGAGAAGCAACTACGACCAGCGAGAAATAAATTATACAGGGATTTAATTTTTATACTGAGGCATGTTGCTGTACAACCTCTATGTCATAAGGAAATAAATATTTAGTTTTTAAAATTAGTTTTCATGAATAACTTCGATGTTATGCAGCGCAGATGTTTATATTGAGAAGGGAAAAATCAGTCTTAATACAATGCAAACTACGTATTTCATTCGATTACCCTATTGCAATAAAGAGTCTGTAATTATCTCACAACGTCAATATTGATGTGACTATAAAGAAGGCCCATGCGAAGTCTTTGTTAGTGACAGGGACAAACTTAAGACTACTTATCGCGTGGACAGCTATAGCTACTTATCCTGCTGCAGAGTTAACTTGCCTAGCAGCTTTGTCATCCTGACACTTGATGACTGAAGTACCTATCTGGAGTACAAAGATAATTTTCAGTTGAATGAAATAATATTTTCTGTGAGTAATAAACACGTGCATACCAGCGGGCGTACTGCTAGTTCTTTATGTCGCACATAATGATGCACCGACATACACTGTATTCTAAGAATGATGGGATGCAAACTGATGTTGTGGACGGTTACAAACATAACTGATTTGTATTTATTGGTGGTAAAGTGTAGTGGTCCTACAGGTTGAACATTTCACGTGTTCGTAGGGAGGTGACAAGACTTTGTGACCATTCGGTAAATATTTAGTACATTCTGTACAAAATAGTATCACTTATAAGAATATAAAAAAATTTTTAATGAACCAGAAAATCAAAATGTTCTGATAATTATGGATTATTTAGCCCAATATTTCATACAAAAGTTGTCCTTAAAACAATTATGAATACTTAATTTCTTGTTACTGCCGAGTAATTTTAAATGTAATGTTACTGTGACAAGCTCTTTGAAGCATGTAATGGTTACCACCATAAGAGTGGCTACGTGGACATAGAAATGTGTTCCATAGGAAAATACACCTTGTCTTAGCCCTGGGTGTGCTGTGACTGACGTGATGCCAGACCGTAATTCTAAAGTATAGATCCCGCCTGCACTGAAGACTAAAAAAAAAAAAAAAAAAAAAACATCAGTAGACAGAGTTGTAAACACTTGTACCTACCTATCCGCATATTGAGAGAAAAAAATATTTTAAATATTTGCTTGTTTAAAATTACGTTTTTCATCTACAGGATAAAGCACATAAAGTGTTACAGAGCAGTAGAAGGAAAAGGGAGATTCGTTTTGGTGGGGTGTTGGGTCGGTGCTCGGTCCCTCGGGCGCCATCTTTGATTTCCCTCATATATTCCCTTTTCCCCTCAAAATTTTCCTTATCACAAAATCTGCTCACTTTGACTCAAAATTTCCCTTTTATCTCCCTCCAAATTTCCCGAATTTCCCTTCAACCACCGTGTCATTCACCAAATGTTGCCTTGACCCTCCGGCTGCTTAAGGAGGCAAATTGACTCAATTTCGCGAGTAATCTCGAGACTATCTCACGGAGCCATCATTTTGTTGTCGCGTCTATCTTGTCTTCTGTAAGGTACTGCTCTATCATTCCTTCTGGGAATTAGTCTAGAACATTCGTTAGGCCATGGCAGTCGCCATCTTGTCTTCTGGATTGTCATGCTCTCTCATTCTTCAGGGATTTAAATGACTAGAATATTCTTATTATATGTTATGCTGTATCATTCTTATGGAAGTCGCCATTTTGCCAAGTCTATCACTCTTCAAGGATTCGACTAGAATATTCGTATTACTTTTTCATGCGCTATCATCCTGGGCCAGTCGCCATCTTGCCTTCTGGAAGGTCATGCTCTGTCAATCCTTCTGTTAATTGGTCTAGAATATTCGTAAGGCCTTGGTAGTCGCCATCTTGTATTCTATATTGTGATGCTCTCTCTCTCTCTCATTAATTGACTAGAATACACATATTTTTATGCTCTATCATTCTATTGGTAGTCGCCATCTTGACTAGTCAATCACTCTTCAAGAATTTGACTAGAATGTTCGTATTATTTTCCATGCTCTATCATTCTGAGCCAGTCACCATTTTGTCTTCTAAAAGAAAATTCTCTATCATTCCTTCTGGGAATTGGTCCAGAATATTCGTTAGGCCATGGCAGTCGTAATTTTGTCTTCCAGATAGTCATGTTCTTTCATTCACTGACTAGAACATTCGTACTATTTTCTCATGTTCTATCATTCTGGAGCAGTCGCCATCTTGCCTTCTGAATGGTCATGATCTACTCATTCCTTCGGGTTTAGACAAGTATATACATTATGAATTTTACTCATAAACATTATAGTAGCCATTTTGCCTTCTAGATGGCTATGCTTTCTCTAACTTCTGGGATTTAACTGACTAGAATATTTGTATTATTACCTCGTGCTCTATCATTTTGGGGCAGTAGTCATATTACCTTCTAGAAGGCACTTCAATTCTTCAGAAATTTAATTGACTAGAATGTTCACGTTATTTTTTATTACTATTCGTTCTTGTAGATAAGACTAACTTAACTTCGATAGTAATTTCACAGTAATGTTTGAATTTATGAAGTTGCATAATATTATCTTTACAATGAAGTATAGTCCACAGAACCAAAAAATAGGTTGCCACCTTGTCTAGACCATGCTACGTCATTATTCATGGATTTAACTGACTAGAATATTCGTATTATTTTCTAATGTTCTATCATTCTGGCGCAGTCACCATCTTGTCTTCTAAAATACCATGCGCTCTCATTCCTTAGGGTAATGACTAAGGAATTCCTTATGTATATTATGTGCATACTAATGATAGTCACCATCATTCCTACTAGGTAGGCTGTCTTGTTCCTTCAGAGGATTTTAACTGACTGAAACAATTATTTCCTTCTCTACCGGTTTTTATCTTATTCACCAATTTGCATACTAGAAGGCCGTCTTCTACCATTCCTTTGGATATTAAATTGTTCTGATTACACATTTTTCTTTTGCTCTGCCATATTCGAGCCGGAAGAAGGATTTTTTGTCCAGAATGCCATTATTCTGTAATTCTTAAAAGGGTTCAATTGTCTCGAAAAAGCCTTTTAGGGGAATATTGATTTGGTTTTTTTATAGCCTACTATCGTTCATATGAGAGAATTAATAGAATATATCTTCACACCATATTTTATTTCGTAACATCGCTACCTTAAATTTGTTTAGAAGGTCGTCTTCAACACCCTTAACATAATCGCGGATATAGTGTCTCACCAAAGTTACAGTATTACACTATATGTCTCTCCCTCCTGGCACAATGCAAACATCCTTTGGTACACATATTTGCATAAACTACAAGTATGGTTATGATATTTAAATAAACGGTCAATCATAGCCTTCTAATGAACGATACTGCTTGCACCAAATGTAAAATCCGGCGTTATTATTTTCATTTGTAGAAATTCCAATCTGAAGAAATAATGTATCTCTACACAGCACATCGCTTCAAGTAAGCATCATTGTCTCCAATAAGCGAAGAAGTAGTGAACAAATAGGGCTTACATTTTTTCTAGGTATAGAATTCTATTAAAACCATTGCAATACGCTCATCACATCAAGTAGCCTTAAAATTAAAAAAAAAAAAAAAAAATGGAGGAGTAAAACTGTAAAATAGAAGGGGTCTAGAAATTAAGTAGTTAGTATACAAATTCAAGTTATATATATATATGATTATTTCGAAAAGAATAAAAGCGAATAACAAATTTAGTCTTGAGAGACACATACATTTGGTCGGCACCATACAGGTATTCAAAGAGCAAAGAGCTGACACGGAAATCAATTGCATCTCAGAAGTTTTTTCATTTGATTCGGCATAAGTTCTACTGTCGGTTACTGTCTACAAGAAAAAGTGAACTGTAATATTAATAAATATTTCGACGAATACTCATCTCTATTTGGCCAGATAGATTTCTAGTATATCTCTTCTAGAAACATTATGTTTTCTTTAAGGAAAAAAACACAAAAACAGCTGCTAGAGCTATGGACAAAAAAAATTGTTTCCATGTGCAGGTTTCCATCTCCGATGAAAAAGTAAATTTTCTAAAAACTAAGCTCGAGAGATGCATACATTTATTTGCCTAGTAGTGCACTGCTAATATATTGACGACGACTCATCTCAACTCGTCATGCTAGTTCCTCGCTTACATGTCCACAAGGAATATATTCTCGTTCAACAACGTCGCGATAGACAACACGTGGGGAAGTAATGCATGTGCTAAGTAGTGAAATAAATAAATGTCGTTCAGGAAGAGTACCTAAGTGTCATGGTGTCGTACCCTTGCATGCAGACTTGTGACTGTAGGACAGCCATAGGCATCTATCGAAGGTTTGCGTGTAATGTGACCCTACTACATTGGTGGTGCGTTGAAATTAAAAGGACGAGCTAAATTAGAAGGAGGCCGAAAAAGTCCTCCAATCGACTAATGTGAAAATTTTGGGGACCAATCCCTGACGAAGGATCGAACTCAGATCGGTTTTACTGCAGAAGCGAGTGATCTGACCACTACACTATCATAACCCCCCCCCCCCCATTTGAATGAATACTCTATTGTGGTAATTTTAACATTTTTTAGCTATTACATTTTGCGATCAAGGAAATATCAGCGATCCACGTAGGAAGGGACGAGACTATTTCCGTCAATGGCAAACGCCCGACTGAACGACTTCGCAAAGGTACAGCGAGTTCATACCTAGCTGCTGCCTGCCTTCCCTCCCTAGAACAGGGGAACGTGATTGATAATTCGTCAACGAGGAAGGAGATTGTACATTGAAATGACAGTTTTATCAGTTAATTAAAATTGTTTATTTCATAAATTATTTTTACATACATGATACAGTAACTCGATGGTTGCAGACTCAAGCCGCATTGGGGCCTTCAAACTTTTGCGCGAGATCTGTAGTGGATCAAACACGTTTGTTCTCAGTTGTAGTTGTTTGACGGAAGCTAGTGTCCAACCAGATACGTACTAGAAGTTGGCCGCCAAAGTCGTCGAAAATATTTGTAAAAATTGCACGTTATAGTGTTACATTTGTGCTCAATTGTGTCCGAAGAACAACATTTGTGCTGCAAAATTCACAATGTTACAAGCTATTTACTTGTGGCGGGCCAACTTGAACACGAGTTGGACCGCAACTTCAAGATATTGAAAAAACAAGTATGCTAATCGAATGTGCCCTATTTGTGCTCAGTTGTGCTCGAAAATTAGTGTTAGTGCCCTGGTGGTTTCCACGCAGCATTGAATTGTGTGTTGGTGGCTAACTTTAGCGTTCAAGTTTGCCAATGAAAAAAAAAACTATCGCTCCTGACGCATAGATGATCTAAATAGTACTTAACAAATTTGAGTCCGTTGTAACTTCGTTCGTAGGCTACAGGCATTGTTGGGAGAATAATGTGAACTGGATGCAACTAAGCATGAAACAGTTATAATTGTACTATGAACGCTGTTTTTGCCTAGTGACGCCCAAATCACATTATCTGTCGTCCTTTTAGCGAGTATTGTCTGTTGTACTATTAAAAGTGAAATTTGTATTTAGAAAATAGAATCAGCTGATGGAAAAATTATACTGTTACAGTCAGTAATGGAACCTTGTTTTTTTTATTGCATTCTTTGTAACTCTCTTTAAGTCTGCCCATTTGTTTATTAGAGTGTAAGTTTGCACTATATTTTAAACTAACTTACCGATGAGATATAGACTTGATATTTGAAAAAAATCTAAGAAAGATGTGGCAATGGACAATTAACTCTCTTTGGAGCCGTGCGGGTGAAATAGTCAGCACACAGCTTCCATTAGGTCTAATCTATTTCACAATGCGTTTGGTTCCAGAGAGTTAAGATAGCGATTAATTATGTTTCAAATGACAAGCAACTCTTTTGGTTAGTATTTTTTATTTTTTAATTAATTATATAATACACTAAAATTTGTAACATACGTTTTTAACATGGACTTGAAAAATTACTTCTGCAATAAAAATAAGTGTTTTATAAAACAGTGTGTTAATAAATGTATGTTACAATATTTGTAAGAAGATTCCTGGTAAAAAATTAAGTAAAATTATTATTACATATTTTTCGGTGGCGAAGATTTTAATGGCTAAACCACCTATAAAAAATGAATTCGTCAACTAAATTGTGTTAATTAATACTAATTAATGTAAATTTAAGCTTAAATATCTGAGTGTGGTTGATTAGCAACAAGATTTGTAATCTTAGCAAATAAGGTGATGAATATATGTCACCTTCATTACATTATGCGGTGGGTCACGCCATTCTTCGCAATATAAATTGTTGCCATTGAATTTAATTGATATTAAAAGC
The DNA here is from genome assembly GCA_003012365.1 of Medauroidea extradentata. Classification (NCBI taxonomy): domain Eukaryota; kingdom Metazoa; phylum Arthropoda; class Insecta; order Phasmatodea; family Phasmatidae; genus Medauroidea; species Medauroidea extradentata. Next base: position 33,692 of record PNEQ01032599.1, read on the forward strand.
CACGGCTTGTTGCCATGTTGCGAACCTCCACAAAAACAAAAAGGCTTGCCTTGTAGCAACACCCTCAATTCGACCGTTTTCAAGAAAATTTAAAATGTAAAACGTGAATACTGCTACGTAGGCAACACACTATATATGTGGAGATTTGAATGAATTTTACGCTAGTTAGTGATGAACTGTACAATATTTGAAAGCAGTATACACGTAGAATTCGATGCGGATAATGTGTACAATAATATCACTACAGATCCTTGAAAGTCTGGTCACCTTCATTAATACAAACATTGTAACACTGCTGTAAGGACAAATGCAGACACTGGTAACTGTTGACGTCCCTTCGGATCACTTCGCCGGCTGCAACAATGCATACCACGACTTCTTGCACCGTGTCCACTGGAGTCTCGTAGACTAGACTCTTCACGTGAGCCCACATGTAGAAGTCAACGGGTGACATAGGGAGCGCGCAAGGTCACTGGACAGGGCATTCCCTACCTATACCCTACCCCTCTCTGGAAAGACTTTATTGCCCATCGTGCTGTAACCACATGTGGATACGTATTGCACATGGTATGTCTACCAGAAACTTGGGAAACAGGAGCGAAGTTAGCCCCCCCCTCCTTTCTTCCGGCATTTTTAATGTTGTAATATTTTATGATAACAATCATTGGATCAGATTTGATCAATCATAACTTTCATTTCATTAATTTTAGAAGCAGTAGCTCAAATTAATTGATTATTTAAAAGTGCGAAGTGAGCCCCCACGTTTCGTATTTTAAATTTTGATTCCGGCATTAGTTAGAACATATTTGGATCTGATTTATCAACCATAAAAATTGTTAGATTAACATTAGAAAATGGTCAATTTGAGATTTGTAAAGTGTCAAGTTAGACCCTCCCCCTCCCCACGTCTATTTGTTTATGACTGCATTCGTTAGAGCATCGTTTGATCATATTTTATCAATTTTAAAATTTGTTTGATCATTATTAGACGTTTGTCAATTTAATTATTTGAAAACTGTGAAGTTAGCCTCCTATTTTTGGTGTTGTAAAAATTTACGGTGGCAATCGTTATATCATCGTTAAATCAAAATTTACCAATCATATAATTTGTTTGATAAACATTACAAATTGGTAAAATTAAGTTCTTAAAAGTACTATGTTCGCCGTCCCCATTCTCCGCACTACTATTTCGTACTGTCACATGTTAAAACTGCAATCGTCAATTCATCGTTGAATCAAATTAGATGAGTCTATTGCAAAACATTTTAAGTCTACAAGTATAATATCTATCAGGAAAGATAAAAAAAGTCCAATTTACATCCTATACGATTTATTGTGACGAAAATTGTAACATGTATTATGTTAAGTTTTGTACTTTGAATTTGCATATGAGTGTAAAATCGCACAGCCGTAGCTTTGTAAGAAATAAGTATAATATGTTGGATTTTATGTCATTTGGAACAGTAATGTCTACTTAACGAGTTTTTTTACATGAAAATGGCAAAATTTTGTGTTTGAAGGATTGCATTTAATCTGTATTCTAAACTACAAAGATTTATTATAAGATACTCAACTCGTTCCACTATCAAAAAAATATTTCTAAGAAAGCAACATAAAGACAGTAACGTTATTTTCCGCAATAATTTTTTTTTATACTATGAACAACAACACAGCCAGTTTTTATAATCCTGTAATTATACAATGAACAAAGAAATACTCATCTCTGACAACATTCCAGTGAATGACTACATTTTGGACAAAACATTTTTTGAATGTTTAGAACGATATGTAAACAAGCTACTAATTGAAGTTAACCACTTCTGTAGATTGTTTCTCTGGTGGACATAACGAGTTTTGATTCTGTTTTGGCTGTGGACTATGCCTAGTCTTCAACTTATAATTTAGGGTAAACGGAACGGATTTTACTGATGTTCTACTTCTCCAAATGATAAGTAACCCGACGAACTGAATCGTTTGTCACTTTAGGCTACATTTTTTAAATAAATAGAATGTCCATTTCAGTCAGGACAGCGGATCATTGACATCATTATCGCCAAATAGTTACTACTCAATACTTCATCCTGAGGGGCTTCAACGTTAGCTCGCCAGCCTCAATGTGCCCCAATCATAACCACCGTTTGCAGTTCCACAAAGCAAATAAACGGAATGATTATACATAATGCATTCCATATATGAAACAACGTACACGGTGGTAAATAGTAAACTGTAACCATAGGTAAATAGTAAACAATAGTCATAGTTAACAAAATTATTATTTAAATATTGGATTTGATTTTCATTAATCTTTATTTTTAAGGTGTGATACCTTAAAAACATATGGTTATAAAACACGTTCTAACGAAAGCAGGAATCGTACGCGAGTAGTAGGAAATAGGTGCTCCGTAAACAGGTTGCAGGCGGTGGAGTAGGAGACAGTGTTCAGCTATCTTTCTTCCGGTTACTATCTTGGTCACAATCTTGTTTCCGGCTGCAATTTTATTTCCCTCTGTCTCGTTATTTCTGGTCGCCATCTTTTTGTCCAGTTGCCATGTTGTTCCAGTTGCCATTTTATTTACATTCGTCGTCGTATTTCCGGTCGCCATTTATTGACAGTCACCAAACGGAATTACATTTCTTCAGGCCACGGCCATAGAAGAACAGGTCTGGACACTCGTCTGGAAACTTGACCATCTTGTTGTTTGGCTGCAGTTCACCAAGTTACCGATGATTCTATACATTTTTGGCGTTTCAGTTAGGGCGGTCGAGCTAAACTCCGCCCACTTCCCCCCACTGAGATAAACAATTTATTAAAACGTATTTTTTATCGGTTTATGAAATAATTCCTTCGCTCACCATTTAAAATCATGGCTCAAGCAATGTTTATTTACTTTAAAATGTTAACAATGGAAAAAAGAGGGCGGAGTTTGAGTCCGACCGCACGGATTACAGCACCAAAATGTACAACATTTTCGGTAACTTGACAATTTACAACCAAACAACAAGGAGGTCAAGCAAAATACACTGGTAGATAGGCGAGTGTCCAGACCTTTTCTTTTACGACCGTACTTCAGGCACACCAGCCTGGTTTATGTAATTTACTGGAGCCATCTTGGATTTATTTTTCTCGTGCTCTAACATTCCTCGGCTCCCTGCATCAACTCCTCACTTTTGGATTACATTTTCTCCTTATCATTTATTCACTTCCCTGTTATTTCACTTCTTTCCTATTATTTTTTCTTGTACTCTATAATTACACTAATACTCTCTCGTTTCACAAATACCATATCATTCCACTTCTATTACAACATTTCACATCTTCTCTAACATTCCACTTTTCCACTATCCAGACTAATATACCATCTCCGCACTGGCATTTCGCCTATACCCTATCATTACGCCTATGCTACATAATTCCACATCTAGTCTATCACTCTAACAAAGTATATCATGCCACCTCTACTATAATGATAACACCACTACTCTATCACTCGAACACATTCTCTTAATAAGTGAATAGGACAATGCTCTCCCAATCTGAACTTATATCTCTACCATGTTACATAAAGTATATCAGAGTAGCCAGCTTTGCAAGATCACCAGTAAAACACATACTACATCATACATTTTAACATAAATCGCACATAGCAATTTTATGTCAAAATACGTTATTATTAAGTTTTGACTTGATTTGTGTGAATACAAAATCATTGTAAAGTTAACAGGACTACAGTCTCAGGAAGTGACTGAACCCTATTTAAACGTACCGATAGACCTAATTGAAAATATTCTACGAACACTATTGTAATCACCTTTAACTCATTCTCTGAAAATCATTATCTTATGGTTGTATTTTCACATCTACGGCAATTGGTCGAACAGAAAAAAATTTGCATTTACTATTAAGAAAGATATCGTACTAATATAGACGAACGTATTGATAGTTGTAATGTTTTTTTATATTTTATAGTAACATAAAAATCTGATTTCGCATACTTAATTAATACTGCTGTTATATTTCCACTGGAATTAATATCGCAGATGTCACTGTTACATTTGTAGTACAATTCTAGCTCTACTTGTTGTTCCCAGCTCAGAAATTAGCCAGGCCTAAAAATCGAAATAAATACTTCGCACTTGTAGAGCAGCTAAAGGAAAATAACTCTCAATACATAGTTCAGAATTTACATTTAACATTTTGTTTTTAATAAGCTAAAGTACTGTTGGTAGGGCAATGTGTTATTGCTGTATTACATTCATAGTGTGTTTACACATTGCACACTTCACAAGAAAAAAACACAAGTTTCACTTAGAAGAAAATGCATTCATGTACGCTTCACAGATGAATTGATCCAAATATGAAAAATGATATCAGTATCTATAAGGGTGATTCTTAATAACGGAGCTGTAGACTCGTACTACAGCATCTAAATCAAAATATTCCATGTGTAGAAACAATTGATGTTCACTGACCGCATCAAGCACATAAATAGAGTATATTTACTGGTTATAAGAAAATGGCCTTAATTTAGAACTCTTATTTATCATTTTGAGTCAAATTGTTTCGCCTCACTCGAAGGAAAACTAATTTACTTAAAAATAAAAAAAGGTCCTTGTCTTACAGCCTACTAACTGTTTAAGAGTATAAATAAAAATGTTTGTTTGAAGAACTAATTTAATGTTTGTGTTCTTTAACATTTCTGCCCCAAATTTGCATTAAATGGTAATTGCAATTTGTAAACAGTGATATAAACAACTTAGTATCCATATTTTTCTGTCACTGATTACAAATTGAATTTAACACACAAAACAAATTTAGTGCAAAAATATTGGTTCTTCAAACAAACATTTTTCTATTTACACTGTAAAACAAATATATTGGCTTTAAAACAAACACTTTGTACATTAGGTATAAAATTGAATCTTATGTTAATTCACCTCTGGAAATTAAACAGTAGTCAGTAATCGGTTCGACGTGGAAAACTGCACTTTTGCTCCATCTATCGAAAAAGGAAAACTTGGCATATTAGTTATCACCTCACTTCCTGTTGTAGTCGCAGTGTACATATAAATGTTTTGTAAGTTTTCTAAGCATTAAAGCCAGCCATTTGTGCACGATATATAATTATTTTTACGTTACAATATCTCAGTTATTTTAGCAGAATCAAAATCAATTAATTTTTTCTCGTCATCTATTATTTCTAACAAAGTATATGTCACATTATCGATTTGTATTGGGAAATAAAAACATAATAAGGTTCATAGTAAAATGTTTCATCAAATTACGCTCTTGGTTTGAATGAAACAATAATGCAAGTTTCTCAATGGTTACATTAATCATGTTTTAGAATCTTACTATTTGCTAAATTACAACGAACATTTATTGTTTCAAATTGTGATAATTTTCGTATAACATCAGCAAATTGCCACTGATTTTTTTCTAAGACTTTTTTTGTAAAACCTGAAAGTACATCGAGTTAATCCGGTTTATTGTACAGTTGATCGAAAATGCATTGTATTTTTACTCCGTTCTAAACATTATCTTCTTCTAAAAACATTTTATAATTATCAAATTGTCATATTGTTTATTTAATTTTTAACAGTTTTATCAAATTATATAGACCAGTTGATATTCCTGTTATATTTCTGCCATGTTAGGTCTATAAAATAGAGCTTCCTATTTCTACATGTAATGTTAAGTTTCAATAATATAGTATAAAATTGAATTAAGCACGCTAGGTGTTATTCTGTTTCTAAAGTAGAATGAAGCATTTTATTTATGACTGATTCCTTGAATGATAACGTAAATAATTTACTAATTTAATATAAAATGTATGTAATAAATCAAATGAATACCATATCTAAAAAGACAGATTAGGATATAAAAATTGGAATCCCCAACAATGTTATAGCCTACCACCAAAATACCATGGCGAATTATCACCTTATAACATTAGAAGCTTGATCGTCGGTTGTTCGAACTGTGGAAAAATTGCTCTTACAAAAGATAATTTTATATATGCTGCAGGATGGTTGAATTATGTTACTCTACACATATGTTTGAGATAATTTGTATATGTTGGCAGCATAAATTTACTTTTAAAAATTAATATTTATAAAACTGGTGGTACCATAAATTATCAATTTAAATCAAGATTAGCTACATATAATACTGGCGAACAACCCGACAGTAAATTTGAATATAATCGTATAAAAGAACATGTTAAATGACTATATTAATTATTATTTACATGTTTTTGTTCAGCGGGAAAGTCACTTACAAATTATTAAAATTAATTAATGATGTTGGGGACAAAATATTTAACCAAATATTGTTACCTTCACAAAAAAATTTAGCCATTAAAATAATTTTAGAAATAACAATTAAAGTTAACAACAGGATAATTGATAAAATTGTATTAGAAGATATAGATATAGAGGAATTGAATAATATAATTTTTTAAGTATATAACAGTCTTCATGATAAGATAATAATTAATAAACAAAATCATTATAATAAGTTTTTAATTCTAAAGGATATAAAATGAAAAGTAAGAATAATAAATGGAATACAAAGTGTGTGTTAGAAAAAGTTACTCCAAACATAAAATTTAAATATTAATATATTTTTTTATATAAATGGTAACAGAAAATAAGCTAAAATTAAGATATTAAAAATACGACAGCATACTGAAAAATTCAAATCTTTCAAAATACTTCAAAAAGGTGAATATGAGAGAAATAAATAAAACAAGAACAACCTATGATACAAGCGATACACATTTTGAGGTAAAAAGTTAGTAATGAAAATAAAAATTTTATTGAACTTGTTCCAGTAGTTCTTAGGAATTTAGACTATCCTCCAAATGCCAGAAGAAACGTCTTTCGAAAGACAATAATTTTCAGAAAACAAACCTCACCAAATTTCAGGTATTAAACCATTAAAAGATTCTATCGATAAAATCTGTTAAGATATTTCTCAAAGACGTAATATTATTAATGAAAAAAATGGTTTGCAGAGCGAGTGTTATGATTTGTGCATTGGCATGATTGTTCATGATGTTAATATAATTGTCAAAATAAAGGGTATAAAGCGAAGGACTAATTTGCTAACAAAAAGTAGAAAAATTTACCTAGAAAATAAATTCATCTATGATGATTGTGTAAATTACATAAAAATAGTTTTGTCCACCAATATTGCATACCAAGAATATAATACAAGTGAAAATAATTCAAATGAAAGTTGGAAGTACACGAACAAAATTAAACCAATTTATGATAAATTTATAAGCTATTCACGCCCAAAATCAGCACCAAATACACCACAAAGAGCAATTACACCAAGATCACCAATATCTGGTTGTGGTATTAAAACTATACCAATTTTCCAAAAGAATATACATGGATGGTTGATGTTCGGAATCTTATAGATAGATTTTTCGTAATTCACTGTGAAGAGAATGCTGGAAAAATAAATTATTACAATGAAAAAGTTCGGATAATGGATATTTTGAATAGTAAATTGAGTGATTTCGTTGTGAATAATCCAAAAGGAATTCCGTATTTTATACGAGTATTAAACAAAATGCCGTCCTCTTTTTGGAAAGCAGACATCATGGTAAAATATTACTAACTGAAATAATTGTTTCATTACAATTAGAATTACGTGCTCCAGGCTATCTTTTTTAGGTCTCGGAACCATATTGAAAGAAATATTAAAAAAAATTTATACACCAATAAATCCGTTCGATGCTGCAGCAGTAGAACAAGACATGCCTTGTCATCATCATATATATCTAGTTGAAATACATGTTACTGATAAAGAATTAAAAAAGAGTTTTGTTCCAGATGCGAATTTAAAAGAGATATTATGGGCTGGCGTGACAGGGTCAACTATGCACATTAAGTGTAAACTTAGTTAAGGATAAAAAAATATCAATAATTTTTATATACAAATTAAAGTTTAAAATATTGTCTATTAAAGGTATACTGATGAGCTTAAAAATGTAAAAATATAGACAATTTTTCAACAAAAGAACTACTTGATCCTAAAAGTAGGAAGGTAAAAGATGGTAAAGAGAGTGTCTCTCAGTAACTATATAGAACAGCTTAAGAAATTATCGAAAGAAGTGACGAATGGTAACGGTTTAACAGTTCATAAAGGCAGATTTTTGCCAAAACTTCTTACTATATTAGGAGCACTCAGGGGACTATCGAGCGGAGCTTCATCTATTGCTAACACTGTGATTAATGACAAAAGAAGGATCGAGAATTAGCAGACGAAAATAGGCATAAATTGGAAATGGTAAAGCTAGGAAAAGGTACATAGAATTTCGAAAAAAAGATAATATCCATTAATTTTGATATTGAAAAATCGGTAAATTAACGAACTATTAAACATTTTTGCGATGTGTTTATGACTGATGAAGTACTACTTAAATTACCTTTAAAAAATAGAGTGGTATAGTCAATTTCGATGTTTCTAAAAACTCTGGAACACATTGGGTCTGTTACTGGAAAGAACAAATTGATAACTGTATTTTTTAATTCATTAGGTGGTAATCCTCCATGTACATTAGTTGAATCTCTTCAAGGTGAACGTATCTCGCAGCCTGCTTTAGCTGGCGCTGATATATTTTATAATGTCGATAGATTACAAAATTTTGACGATTTTATCTGTGGCCATTTATGTGTGATTGTACTAGGCCATTTATCTCATAAGTTTAAAATTTCAAAAAATAATGTTTTTATTACTGTGCAATAGATATCTTTGGAAATGTACAAATAAATTCACAGATTGAAAAAAATGAGTAGCAGTAATGAGGAAATAACTCATATATGTATTGCTGGCATCAGCATCAGAATCATCAGATTTGCAATTAGCTGTGGTAGAAAAAGGTCGTGGAGCATATAAATTTTATATTTTAGGTAAAATATATATGATATTTATTGGAAAGACGGTTATAAAATTGCATTCATACGCGCTACTAACGATAATAATTATGTTTAAAGCCAGCCTAAATTAAAAGCTGATGGATCTGTAGACAACGTTCTAGCTGTTAGTAAAATTACTATTGAAAAACGTAAAATATTTTGACCAATTGCTGAATACGAAGCTAATTATGGAAATAGAATCAAAGCTAAAGGTTACAAATATCCAAACACCCAAATTAAATTTAATTATTGGCAATGTATTGAAAAATCTGTATCAAGTGGCATAAATTCGATTCAGTTTAAAATAAAACATCAGTTTAATTCGAATCTATACGATGTGTCAGATTATGTAATTATTCAACTAAATAGAAAACCAAATCCAGAATAGGATAAATATGCTTCAATGTTTGATCACTGCAGTGTTAGAAATATTACGATTTAAAATTGTACAAATGAAGTTTTTCCAAAAGAGGATTGTAATTTAGAATTAGATATCTGTTAAAATGTATGTTGCTTGTAAAAATTTGAGAAATTCAAAAACTAAATTGGCTATTCCGTATCGTAATAATGAAATGTACTCTAACCAAAATACATTTCTTTCTGAAAGACCATTATATGTTATTGAATGTTCTTACCGAAAAAAACTTCTATTGTAAAGGATAAGTTTATGAGTTAAATTAAGTATTTGTGAATTAGTCAATGCGTAATGATAAATAATAGCTTTTTGTCCATTTAGTGTCAATAGTAGAAAAGTCAAATACATTGTCTGATACACAGCATCTAGGGGCTCTAATTAATGATGTTGTTTCGTTATATATTTCATCAATAGTTTAAGTCATGTGCGGTAATCTTAAAAAGTCTAATAGCGTTTGAAACAACACAAGAATTTATACGTGTTATTTCTCGTTCTTATATAAATAATTATTTAATATTTTACTATCATTAATGTTCCATTTTTACTTCTTGGAGAAATTGTTTTCATTAATATCACAACTAAAATTGGAGACATTTAATAATATATACATTTTTATTTAGTTTATATTAGACACTGCTTTAACTGTCGCTAGATAATGATCCCGCGGTAATGTACTACAGTTATCTTGGAGAATAACTCTTAAATCATCTTCGGCACTTAATGCTCTTTTTCTAGGATCTATTGAACATAAACCATGGTTTTTATTCCTTATAAGATTCGTACTTTTGTACAATACTTCCTTTTGAATAAACAATTTTTGTAATAGTGAATGTAATTTCATTTTTAACCACAGCTTGTTTAGTACATTTTGCTCTTTTATAATATTATTTTCAACATTTATAAAACATATTTTTGTGTTTATCCCAATAAATTCTTCCATTATTTACCCGTTATTTTCATCCTCCATTTTACCTATAGTTAACTTGTTTATTTGGGGAATATTGTATCCTTTACCATTTTAATATTCTGAAGTATCAAAATAATCTATAGTTTCTTTTATATTGTCGTAAAAGTAATTTGTTTTTATGTACTATATGAGACTATCACAATCCATCTAACATAATTCAATATTATCCCCAGATTGTGGTTTGATAACATTGTACTGAAAATCGTACATTAGAGTTTTGAAAAATCTAATGTAATCATTTCAATATATATTGGTATATTAAATGATAATTTTGTTTTATAGGTCACTCAGAAGCCCAGAAGCTATAATTTTGTTCTATTAAAGTGTATTGCTGCTAACGATTCAATAAACATAGTAATATGTTTAAAATTTTGTTTTGCAATTAATTTTTCTACTTGTTTAGGACAAGCAGTGTGTAAAGTCTCGTCAGCTGAAAAGTGACTACCGGTGTGTAGTTAGCTGTTGTCCAGGGGGCCTAAGCTCGAACTGCACTCGTATGCGATTTGTAAATTTTCTGTCGAAACTCGCACGATTTTAAAAAACTGTAAGCTCGAACCATACGACAGCCCTTGTATACGTCCAGGGGGCCTAAGCTCGAACTGCACTCGTATACGAAATGTTAAATTTTCTGTCACAACTCGCACGATTTAAAAAAAATACTAAGCTCGAACCATACGAGAGCCCTCGTATACGACGAGACCGTGCGTGTTGGTACTCTCTCGGTAGGCACCATTCGAAATGACAACTCGTATATGTCGAGTGTAATTAACAGACAACATGGCCGCCAGGGCAAACCTAACCTCCTTGAAATAAAGGGAGTTTGACGGCACACGTGGAATATAAGAATTATGTATCGGCGCGGAACACAATAAAACAGCAGTACAAAATTAATGAAGCTAAAATCTACTAATTAATTGTGACTATAATGACAATTAATTAACTTACTTAAATACTTAAAAATAACTTCGCCTTTAATATGTGATTGAAAATTAATATAGTCAAACAAAAGTAAAAAATTTCATAAATTCACTTAAATTGTCATCTCTACATTAATGTTCTGTAATAAAATATTTCCTCACATATAAATAATTAGTTATATATTAAAATAATCTTACGTGTTGCGTAATGTCAACTAAGAAATGAACCAAATTCATAAAATGTTACCTTATAACATACGGAATTCTTTTTGTCAACACTGGAAAAAACGAGAGTAAAAAGTTATTTATTTAGAATAAAACATCAAAATCTTTAGTGCAACAACTATTTACTTTTGTCTGGGCTGGTCATATGTACGACGTAATATTTTGTGTCTGGAAAATAAGTGCCGCATAAATAATGTGAAGACTCGTAAAGAACTTTTTACTAACCACTATGTATGTATATTAGTATACAATAAATCGTTTAATGTGGTGATGATCGAGTGATGGTTTTTCTGTTACAGCTTTCCTAATCTCAAATAATTTTAACTGCATTCATATATTATGTGAATTTATTGTCAAATTATGAAGTCATGTTACATTTCTACTTGTAAAAAGATAAGTTTCGAAACAAAACGCGCATTAAAAACCGATTCCCAAGATCATAAAAAACACTTTTCCACACAGCTGTACTTGACTTTCAGTATCTTGACTGATACAAAAATTACCAATGGTCATGTAAGAACATGTTCTGCAGATTTACCGAAAATACAATGACAAAAGGACACTCGTTCAACTCGCAGCAAACCTTTCAAAATTCTCTTTTTTACGTTCCGTCATTACAGAATGAATTAAGTTGTGTCATCATTTCCTTCTGCAACATTCTGGCTACTCTTGCTGTCAAACCGGCCGTTAGCTTGCATTGAGCAGGTTTTATATTTTTACAGTGTTAAATCAAATGCATTCGGTTACATTGTAGTAGGTGATATACGATATATTATTGAAATTTGTTTCCTGTTATTGTTAAAATATAACATAAAAGTGAAACGTAAAGATGGCAACGTTCGTAACTATAAATAATTTTATTTTTAAGAATCAATGTCTTTGTACTCGATAATGTTTCATATACTACGCCAGAAAAGTTGTGTTAAACATCTTATTATTTTTAATAATTAAGTTTTATCTATATACGAAAGATTAAAAATATTTCACTTTCTTTCAAAGTGTTCACAAAAGGCAACGAAATATTTGTATTAAATCGATATATACTTAACAAATTCCAAAGTAATATTATTTTGCCTGTTTTCATTTTGTTCAATTCCACGATTTTTAAATTCACCGCCAAGCAAGTGTCAAAATATGAACTGGACTTGTGATTGGCGGCCTCCCGTCAAAACTTTTTACTTTCTCGCTTCATGGATGCCAATCTGACTAAACGATAAACACTTCCACTCGAACGCTACTCCCCTCGACTATGTAAGGCGTATACGAGTAGCTGGTGTTGGAGCTTACAATCGTCGTCTCGTATACGTTTTGCGTCGTACGAGACGACTCGCATACGAGCTCTACTCGTATGAACTCGAGCTTAGGCCACCAGACCGTGCGAGTTGGTACTTTCTCGGTAGGCACCGTTCACCTTCACAACTCGTATACTTCGAATGTAATAAATAGACAATATGGCCGCCATGGCAAATACCACCTCCTTGAAATAAGGCGAGTTTGACGGCACATGTGGGATATAAGAATTACGTATCAGCGCGAAACACAATAAAACA
>PNEQ01032599.1:46796-57379 GCA_003012365.1 Medauroidea extradentata
AGTAGAGCTCGTATGCGAGTCGTCTCGTACGACGCAAAACGTATACGAGACGAAGATTGTAAGCTCCAACACCAGCTACTCGTATACGCCTTACGTATTCGAGGGGAGTAGCGTTCGAGTGGAAGTGTGTATCGTTTAGTCAGGTTGGCATCCATGAAGCGAGAAAGTAAAAAGTTTTGACGGGAGGCCGCCAATCACAGTCCAGTTCATATTTTGACACTTGCTTGGCGGTGAATTTAAAAATCGTGGAATTGAACAAAATGAAAGCAGGCAAAATAATATTACTTTGGAATTTGTTAAGTATTTAACGATTTAATACAAATGTTTCGTTGCCTTTTGTGAACACATAAATCGCTTTGAAAGAAAGTGAAATATTTTTAATCTTTCGTATATAGATAATACTTAATTATAAAAAATAAAAATATGTTTAACACAACTTTTCTGACGTAGCATATGAAACATTACCGAGTACAAAGACATTGATTCTTAAAAATAAAATTATTTATAGTTACGAAAGTTGCCATCTTTACGTTTCACTTTTATGTTATATTTTAACAATAACTGGAAACAAATTTCAATAATATATCGTATATCACCTACTACAATGTAACCGAATGCATTTGATTTAACACTGTAAAAATATAAAACCTGCTCAATGCAAGCTAACGGCCGGTTTGACAGCAAGAGTAGCCAGAATGTTGCAGAAGGAAATGATGACACAACTTAATTCATTCTGAAATGACGGAACGTAAAAAAGAGAATATTGAAAGGTTTGCTGCGAGTTGAACGTGCGTCCTTTAGTCATTGTATTTTTGGTAAATCTGCAAAACATGTTCTTACATGACCATTGGTAATTTTTGTATCAGTCAGGATACTGCAAGTCAAGTACAGCTGTGTGGAAAAGTGTTTTTTATGATCTTGGGAATCGGTTTTTAATGCGCGTTTTGTTTCGAAACTTATCTTTTTACAAGTATAAATGTAACATAACTTCGTAATTTGACAATAAATTCACATAATATATGAATGCAGTTAAAATTATTTGAGATTAGGAAAGCTGTAACAGAAAAACCATCACTCGATCATCACCACATTAAATGATTTATTGTATACTAATATACATACATAGTGGTTAGTAAAAAGTTCTTTGCGAGTCTTCACATTATTTATGCGGCACTTATTTTCCAGACACAAAATGTTACGTCGTACATATGACCAGCCCAGACAAAAGTAAATAGTTGTTGCACTAAAGATTTTGATGTTTTATTCTAAATAAATAACTTTTTACTCTCGTTTTTTCCAGTGTTGACAAAAAGAATTCCGTATGTTATAAGGTAACATTTTATGAATTTGGATCATTTCTTAGTTGACATTACGCAACAGGTAAGATTATTTTAATATATAACTAATTATTTATATGTGAGGAAATATTTTATTACAGAACATTAATGTAGAGATGACAATTTAAGTGAATTTATGAAATTTTTTACTTTTGTTTGATTATATTAATTTTCAATCACATATTAAAGGCGAAGTTATTTTTATTTATTTAAGTAAGTTAATTAATTGTCATTATAGTCACAATTAATTAGTAGATTTTAGCTTCATTAATTTTGTACTGCTGTTTTATTGTGTTCCGCGCAGATACATAATTCTTATATTCCACGTGTGCCGTCAAACTCCCTTTATTTCAAGGAGGTTAGGTTTGCCCTGGCGGCCATGTTGTCTGTTAATTACACTCGACGTATACGAGTTGTCATTTCGAACGGTGCCTACCGAAAGAGTACCAACTCGCGCGGTCTCGTCGTATACGAGGGCTCTCGTATGGTTCGATCTTACCTTTTTTTAAAATCGTGCGAGTTGTGACAGAAAATTTAACATTTCGTATACGAGTGCAGTTCGAGCTTAGGCCCCCTGGCTGCTAAGTCAGGTGTCCAGGGTTCGATTCCCGGCCGGGGAGGTGACTGTGTTCGTCTTGTCGGTGTGCCACACGTCAACATGCAATTATGACAATTACACAAAAACAAAATGATTGGGGATTACATGAATTAGCTAAATTAAGGGGGGGTGTGTTTGATGCAGTGGCGAGGCAATTAAAATTTAAAAAAATAAATAAAAAAATAATTTTTTTTTTCAGAACTGCAGCGTCATTAATGAACTGTTTAACCTGCCGTGAGTTCAAAACTTGGTCAAAGCAAGTACATTTTTTTTACATAGTTATTTTCTTTTTGTCTTTTTGATGATGAAAATTAGGTTTAAACGAAAATTTACACGAAATATTAGCGTGCGAGACTGTTAATGATTTAACTTTAGTTTAGTGCTATGATGATTCGAGAAATAACTATAGGTCTACACACTGTTGACGATTGTTAAATATTAATGCTACTACCATTAGGAGAAGTAGAATACGAATAATTATGTTATGATAAAGTAGTGAGCAAAAGCGTATTAGATTTAGGGCCTACAAGGTATACAGTTCAAGGAATTTTTTATTTCCTTAAATGTTGCGGAAGCTACGCATAGTATTTGCTCTTGTGTTTCTCCCAGTTATGTACTTACTGCCAGTTTGTAGTAAGCATAGTATTTTATGTTTATGTTATTACTTATCGAAATTTATATAATATACATTTTTTGTGCGACAAGCATGCAATGTGTGCAAAACAGAAATAGTTGGAAATTTATTTAATAAAAAAACTTGGTAAACAACTGTAGGGTTTTCCCACATACTTAACAAAACTGTGGTACATGTTTACAAACTTAAAAAAAGTGATAAATAGGAAATCCTTATATATTATCGGATATAAAATAAAATAAAACGTACAATACAAATACTCATTTCAAGTAGACCTTTTACATTTCAAATTTATTCATAAAGTTTCAACAAAACTAGTTCGGCTGAATACCATTTTCAGCGTGTAGTTAGTGATGTGAAGTAAGTAATAGACTGTAAATATTGAATGAACACATCCATCCTTACAATATTTCTTTAGAATGCGTTGTAAAGCTTACAAGTAGTGAAGAAAATATTAGTAATATTCTGCTTTAACGGTCAGGAATTACTCTGTATAACTAAGATAGTTGAAGTATTTTATGTTGCAAACCGAGTTTTCATATATAATAATAATACTAAACTTTATCGTGTCACTAACTTAATTTTAATAACATAAATTATGTGAAATACATCTAATAAGAGCGAAAACCCGGTAGCTAGAGCTGAGTCTCATTCCAACCTCTGAGATTCCAAGCAATGGAAGTCGAACTGTCTTATAAATCTCAAAGCTATACACCGCGTCAAAAGACCAACATATTTAGTATTGGTAGTACAAGGAGAAGTAATACTTTCTGGAATGGCGTCATCAAGAAGCAGATAAGTTTGTCTTGAGGCACCAACACTTACTAGCTAACACCGACTCGGACCTCTTCACTATCGGTCCCATTCGCAGTTTAGTTAAACGAAACAATGGTGGCAAAAACCCCTTTCCTACAATTAGGATGGCATCTTATAAAATTAAAAAGTTATAAAATCGGTGATACAGTCACATCCGGCTCGTTAGAAAATGTCACATTTTCTCTCTAGCTATGCCAGTGATACATTAGATTTCGCCAATGAACAAAAAAAACCGTGACAAATAACTTTTAGGCCCACGAAATAACAAATTATATAGATAATCTGTGACATACCAAAATACGTTTACAATAGAATAAAATAAAAAATTTGGTTTAATAAAGGGATGTGTAGTCTGCATTCTGATTAGTGTTTGCAACAATGATAATAGTAATGATACCGGGAAAATAAATATAATCTAATATAAGTAATAAATTCCATAAATTCACAAAAATTGTCATCTCCACCTAAATGCTCTGTAATAAAATATTTTCTCATATATGAATAATTAGTTTTAAATTAAAATAATATAACCTGTTGCGTAATGTCAACTAAGAAATGAATAAAATTCATAAAAACTTCCCTTATTACATACGAAATCCTTTTTTCACTGGAATACAAAGCTGAAAAACGATTGTATAATGCCTTCTTACATAGACAAAAACATGAAAATCTTAAGTGCAACAACTGTTTACTTTTGGATGAGTTGGTAATATGTACGACGTATCATTTTGTGTCTGGAAAAATAAGTGCCGCATAAATAATGTAAAGACTCGTAGAAAACTTTTTGCTAACCACTATGCATATTTTCTTACAATAAATAATGTAATGGGGTGATGACCTAGTGATCAACTTATTGGGCTCTCTGTTACAGCTTTCCTAATTTCAAATCCCCACAATTTAATATTTTTGTAAAATAATTTTAAATATATTAGCCTATTTAAATTTATTGTCTAATTACGACGTTATGCTAAATTTCTACTTGTAAAAAGAGAAGTTTCGAAACATAAAGCGCAGTATAAATCGATTTCCAGGATAGTAAAAAAAGCTATTTTCCCAACAGCTGTACTTGACTTTCAGTATCTTGACTGATGCAAAAATTAACCATAGTCATGTAAGAAAATTTTGTGCAGATTTACCAAAAATACAATGACAAAAGGATACACATTCAACTTGCAACAAACCTTTCAATATTTTTTATTACGTTCCGTAATTTCAGAATGAATTAATTTGTTCCATTATTTCCTCCCGCAACATTCTGGCTACTCTTGCTGTCCAAGTGGTTGTCAGCTTGCAATGGGCACGTTTTATATTCTTACAGTGTTAAAAACAAATATCTTCGGTTAGATTGTCGAATGTGATATACGATAACTTACTGAAATTGGTATGCAATTATTTTAAAAATAAAACATAAAATTAAATATAAAAAGTAACGTTCGTAACTAGAAATAATTATATTTTTAAGAATCAATTTTTTTGTGCTTGATAATATTTTACATACTACGTCGGAAAAATTGTGTTGAACATTTTATTATTTTTATAATTACGTATTATCTCTATACGAAAGTGAAAAATATTTCTTTTTTTTTTCCAAGTCATTTATGGATCCACAAAAGGCAGCGATATATATGTATTAAATAGGTAATTACTTAGCAAATCCAAAATAATATTTATTTTAGTAGTTTTCATTTTGTTCAATTCCACGATTTTTAAATTCACCGCCACGCAAGAGTCAGAATATGAACTGGACTTGTGATGGCGGCCTCCCGTCAAAACGTTTTAATTTCTCGCTTCATGGATGCCAACCCAGGTCGTGTCGTTTTGCACCGCGTATCTACAAGCTATATAATTGCACGGGCCTATTAGACCTACTACAGATGGTCGTTTACAATATGAATGAAGTGTACAGGGAGGACTCCAAGACATTCCCCTCCACTACCTTCACACGACGACCTCGAAACACTAGCGCTCTTACCTCCCCTACCCGGGGCTACACTTAGGTTTGTCAAGCAGTAGAGCACTCGCCTCCCTACCAAGGTTCGATTCCTAGCGGGGTCGGTTCCCGGACTTTCGCATGTGAGAATCGTGCCGTATGATGCCGCTGGTCGGCAGATTTTCTCGAGGATCTTCCGTTTCCCCCACCCTACATTCTGGCGCCGCTCCATACTCATATCACGTCATCCCTCACCAGCGCTAAAGACCTAGACGTTATTGCTAGCAAAAGAAAAATCTCTTCACAAAGAGGAAATTACGTTACAATAAGTAGCTGAATAGAAAATACTGAAAGTTGTTGAAATCAATTAAATCACAAAGAAAGCATCGGCATTTAAAGTACAACAATTAAAAAAAAAATCACAGTCTTCTATGTGTGTTAAAAGGTAACTTTATAAATAAGGTTGCGCTTTTTTCGTCGTCAAAAGTTAAAGTTTGCTACGGTTTTGATGGACGGATAACTTTTTATGAGGCTGCTGATTGGCTGTAGATCACGTAATTATCGGATCCACAGACGAAAGGTGGATGACTAGCTTTAGCTTTATAAGCCATTTAAGAAGGTGTACGCTGTTAATGTTTTTGTTTAATTCGATGTTGACTGTATACTATCTGCGCCACAAGTCTGAGATTACAAGGTGCGGAGGCCCGGGAAGTGATATGTGAGGTAGTAGAATCGCTTTTACTATAAAATTCAAGAAAATATGTGTACTTTGAACGACTTGCTGGGAAGCAACATTTTAAGATTATCGTATTACAACAAATAGCCCACGTAACACATGTAATCTCGTACTACGGAATAATAAGTGCTAAATAACATTCATAGAAATATGAAATGTTTATGTATATTAATTACCACGAAGGTAACTTAGTAACATTATTTACTTGCAGGTTGAGAACAAATTGCTTTATCATTAATATCAGAGTGTTTTCGTGATGGACATCGTAAGAGTAAAGATTTCAAAACAATTAAAATTCACTCTTAATGGAATTTCTGGTAAGAAATTCTATTTACCTAACTTTAATTTTTATTTCTCAGAAGTCTATTACACATATTCTTAATTATTACACGTAGCGTGCATTGCAAACAGCACCGATGCTGTTGTAGCAATTTGTATGCCGCAAGGATTTTGTGAATATTTTTGGTTACGCATAATTAATAAACTTATTCTCAAATTACAGTGTGTAGTGTTCTGGTTTTTCGTATAAATTAGCATTTTTAGAGGGCTAGGCTCCTGATTTGTTAACTGTCTCGTTGTAAAACTTCGCTAAAATGTTTTTCTAAAATGTCACTACTTAAGCAAGTTTAATATTCAGCATATCTAAATACGAAAAATGCTAAAAGTGCACCATTTTACACCTTGAAATACCAGATTTTCCCGGGGGATGACCCGCGGACCCCCCTCATTCCGCTTTATTTGAGGGGTTTATTGTTCCAAGATATAACCTCTCCCCTCCTCCAGTTCTGAAATGTTCCAACCCCCCTGCTCTCACAACGTTTCAGTATCGTTGTTGCCGAGTATTGTTGCTGCCTTATAAACCTTTTGTTGATTTATAAACGCACTAGTTTGAAAAATAAAGATGAGGGACAGGCAACACTTTATTATTAGAATGTGAAAGTAAACATTTTTAGAATTAATACAAATTAAACTGAAAGACAATAATATCGACTAATAATACACCGAAATCTGATATGTTTGTGGCACAACGTCAGTATTTATACTCATTATAAGTAAAATTACTTATGACCATGAAATATCATCCATGGTTATTCTCTACTAAAGGCGGCTAAGAACTTGTTAACCGCAATATCTTGTTGCGATTTGTGTCCTTTTTCCCCACAGCCTTCGCTTGCCGTTGTGTGACGCCTCGCGCTCATCAGTCACCAGCACGAAGGCCTGCCTGCCGAACATACCCTAAGCGGGACTTAGACAAATTTCCACCTTCACGATTTGGCCCACTTTTTGTGTCCATGACTGCATACATAACTTGTTCATCAAAAATGTGGACTTACGAAAATGCGATAAAGTGAATTACTAAGTGGAACACTCTCGAGTGCTAATTAATTAAAAGGGATCCATACAATCAAGTATAGACGCTCAAGAAACAATAGCGATGCAACTATTTTAATAGACTCTATATTACAAAGAGAGAACAAATCATAATTAAGTGTAGAATCTGTAAACTATTGCAAACATAGTAATTTCTAGTAATTTCTTATTGTATACAGTTCAACCACATCATCTTAAATTTTATTTAATGTATTGTCGGCTACAACTGCCAAAACTGAAACTTCAAAACACTTGTACTACTATGTTAGATTAAATTTCCAATACTGCTAATAATTTTCAATCATTTTATTTTTAATAATAGACAAGTTCTTGTACATGTAATCTTGTCACCATTGATGTTTGTAAATTATGTATGTTTATGTTATTTTCATGAATGTATGTACACTTCAATTGTTAGAACTTTTTCATCCTATAAATGTGCATAAATACTGTTTAAATAGTAGTGATAGTATACATATATTTTCAAGTAGATTTTGTTATAAGAAAAGGTAACAACACGCCATAGTATCCATATCCACATCCACCGTCTCACCCGACGAGAAAAAGTGACTTCTCGTCCCACGTTATTTTGGGGGCGATGTTACGGTGTCGCAATCCCGCGGCGTCGGTGGTTTCGGGGAAGAGTAGGACGACGATTGCACAACCTCGCGGCGTCAGTGGCGTCGCAGAAAGGCAGTAAGTGGGTGCTGGGTAGTCAACAAGTCACCAAAAAGTGGCGGATTGCGGCAACAGTGGTATCCCAGGAATACGATGACTTGAATAGTTGAGTGGGTCTTAACACTTACCCAACACCTTGCAAACTCCTGGATTCAGCATGGATTGCTCCGCCTCTGAGCTGGGAGCCAATCAGAGGGGAGGATTTTGACGGCCTGGTGGTGGTGCGAAGAATGGCAAAGACATCGAGCTAGCTATCGGGGGAGTTGGAAGTGAGAGTCGACGAGATAGTCTTCTGCTCGGGCGGCGACCGCACCTAGGGACTCTGGGTTCGAGACTGGGTGCGACCTCTGGCTAGAGAACTAGCTCCAACGGCGGCACGAGCGGTGAGTTCCCGTTGGTTTAGGGAAGGAGAGCGATCCTTTTGCCTGTATCCTGTCTCGCCTTACCCTAACCCTTCCACTCGATTCTATTTCTGTATTGCTGTTATTCCTGGATCTCTTTTCAAATAAACTCTTGTTACCTTTCATATCTGGTTTATTTATCTTCCCCTTCCCCAGCTAAACTTTGTAACAAAACGTTCGCGTAGCTCGAATGGATACGTCAAGTGTATAGAGTTCACCATTTCACATATGAATTTTTTACGTAAGTACTTGGAGATATGCGAACATATTAAATACAATAAATGTGTTTCATGCTGTAGATGTTCTACCTACATGTTTTTCAGTTTAAATTTGACTTTCTAACTAAGTGGAGGTGTTGGTACCAGAACCAAGAAAAATATTATAATGGCGAGTGGATCACATCGGCAGTTTATAAATGTACGTGTACATACATCACATTTTCTCAATAAAAAAATTTAAAGGATAATTATTTTGTCAGACGGCTCAACTCTGGTTGATTTTTCAGCTAACGATAAATAGCGTTGAAATATTATTGCACGAATCTGGAAGCCCTTATTTGTAACTGTACAAATTAATTGTTTTATAAAGTGATTAAAATTGCTATTATTTCCACGCATGATACCATGCCAAGTGTGTTCCCCACAACTAATACTATAAGGGTTCCACTGTAGTCAACATCTAAACATGTATTTCGTTTCGTAAATTATGCAGTAAACTCTAGTTTGGTGTGCGTCCATTTCACGGATCTCGTGATCTCTATCGGAGGAAACTCTGCTGACGACCTTCTTAATAAAGTTGTTTACAACGTCGCTTGTCTGGAGTGCTTCCGCAAGGTCTAAGCCATATCTTGCTTGCGACTGCACATGTAACATCCCAGAGTCAATCTATAGAGACACGTGGCGGTACGTACTGTCTTCTTCGTACATGTTCTCTTGTGTCGTCGTACATTACAATTTTTACTGAAAGCCTTGCCATAGTATCGGCATTAATATATTGATACACATGAGCCAGCAATTACGTTTGCATTCCCCGAAGTGCTAGTTTAAGATACATCGCAAGACATCAATTTGTCCTAGTATTCGATGGTATGCCAATCGATGTTCGAAGACTATATGTGGGTGACCAGGGATATGCGGAAACTGTAGTAGCCGCAGTCGATCAGTTGTTATTCAGCCTCGAAAGTGTAAACATATTCTTTTGCGGTGAGGATGGACAACATGCAGCGAAGTTGTTCTTACTGCAAGAAGCAGTTTAAGAAGAGCAAAAACATAGTGAGCATGAAGAATGTTGTCTTCAGAATGTAAATCGTGTTGTGTACGATTGTGAAAAATGTAACACTCAGTTTGGATGTCGCAGCCACTTAAAAATGCATCAGAGTACATGCAAAGGCATCAATCCTCTCCCTGTCGTGCAGTATCTGAAGAAATGTTATTCCACACCATCAGCGAAGACTTCCATGAAAAAATCAAGGAGACCGACAACTGCTACTAGGCACTCTTGCAACTACTGCGATCAGACGTTCGCGTATTCTCAAGATGCAAAGCGACATGGAATTAGTCAACGAGTTTTTGCATGCACTGACAATCTACATAGGATTAAGAAAATATGTACTACTAAGCAAGACAATTTGATGGTCTCGTAAAAGACTTTTAGGGGAATATTGATTTGGTTTTTGATACTATCATTCATACGAGAGAATAAATAGAATATATCTTCACATCGTATTTTATATTTCGTAACATCGCTACCTTAAATTTGGTATAAGGTCGTCTTCATCACCCATAACATAATCGCGGAGATAGCGTCTCTCCGAGGTTACAGTATTACACTATATGTCTCTCCCTCCTGGCACAATGCATATATTCTTTTTTACACATATTTTAATAAACTACAAGTATGGTTATTGTTTTAAAACAAACGATCAATCATAGACTTACAATAAACGATACTGCTTGCACCAAATGTAAAATCCGTCGCTATTATTTTCATTTGTAGAAATTCCAATCTGAATTAATAATATATATACAGAACAGTGCTTCTAGTCAGCATCATTGTCTCCAATAAGCAAAGAGCTAGTGAACA
>PNEQ01032600.1:0-57278 GCA_003012365.1 Medauroidea extradentata
CAAGCCAACATTTGTAAATAATACATGATTGAATTAATACAAAACGTTAATATTCCCTGTTGTAACAAGTTGATGCAATTTTAGGGCACTTTTTTTGTTTTGGGGGGTCAAAATCGACCAAACTCGTTGACAGCGAGGTCTCGGCAATAGCGAGGTTCGAACCAGGAACCGTAACACCTCGTTATAACGGGACTCTACTCTGTGTGTGTGTGTGCGTGTGTGTGTGTGTGTGCATGTGTGTGTGCGCGTGCACGTGGGTGTGTGTGTGTGTGTGTGTGTGTGTATATATATAAAGATAAAAATAATAATAATAAAATATCAACAAAAATATTTCTATTAGTGATGAATTCAATTACATAGAAAAAATTGAAATTGTAATACAGTATGCTATTTTAAAAAAGATGGGGCCATGTGCCAGTACATGTCACACATGTTTCCAAATTATTCACGCGTTGTGCGACATTAATTAACACAAATATATCGGAGTTCACTGTAGTAAAAAACACTTGAAATTTTTTTTAAATACTGCATTGGTCTGAATGTAAGGCGACATTCGTTTCATGGGGCCAGACAAATGTAACAAAATAATTTTGGTAAAAATTAATAAGAAAATATATTAGGACTTTTTTTTTGTTTTTAAATCCTTTTAGTGTTTATTGATGTAAAACAATAAATGTACATATTACAAACATTACACGTCTTTGAAAAACCAGAATGGCCTACCCCAAAAGTCAAACGAAAACAATATGAAAATATTTAGTCCTACTGTTGCACTAGGAGCTTTTTCACTTCTTTTACTCGTATTTAGCTGCATCATTGTCATCATCATCTTCAGAGCTGCTTCCATCCTCTGAAGTACCACTTGCCTCTTCACCGACATCCTGCCACAGATTGTCAATCTCTGTACCATTCAGAGCATTGGGACATACAGCATTATTTAAATCCATTTACAATACTTTCAGGAGTAATGCTCTGCCACGCTGCTGAAATACAAGCACAAAGTTGTGAGACTACGGCTTTTTTATCTTCCCCGACGGTGTAACGGGATGGTTGTCGTAGAGAAGCCAGTCATTGTACAAAGCTCTCATTTTGTCTTTCAAGGGCATGTTTACTGCCACATCCAATACCTGCAGTTGGGATGTCAACCCATCTAGCATTATCACCAAGTCAGTCTTCTCCTACAAGGTAGCCTTCACCTCTGGAGTAACAAGGCCGTGGAATGAGTACAAAACAAGCATGCCTCTGTGCCCCAGTAGGCTAGTGCACGTGGTCTCCTGCACCACACACACTTAATTCAGTTTTTGGACCAAGGCAGAGTCCATCCATTCCTTCCATCAACTAAGAGCGACATTCGGTGGCTTTTCCCTTGGCATTGTCTTCATTTTCAAAATGATGTAAGGAGGTAGCTTTCTTCCATCTGCTAACACAGCATAACTGTCACCCTTCGATTTTCATAGCCTGTAGACAATGTTCACACAGACTTTGCCCATACATTGTCCAATGTTGTTGATTCTGGAATGCCAAAATATACTGCTGTTTGGTCAGCATTTCCTATTTGAGATAGGAGATAACTGTGTTCCTTCTACAATTTAATAACATACCTTTGGAAGGATATAAGTTCTCATCAAAATTACCAAGCAATTTTTGACAGATGCTGTACGCCATAGTGTCATCATTCTCCAGCACCAACCAATACTGGCCTTGAACTCAGTCCTCGGAACACCAAATTCTGCTGCCACTTCAATAGCTTTCATCACCATTATTTCTCCAAGTGACTGATTTTACTTCGCCATGTTTTGCTTTGATAAACAAAGCTACATGCTCATCAACTTTAGAAAACCATCCTTTTTTTGGTCCTCGAAATAACTTCTGTGTTGAATGAGAACTTCTCAACCTGTCGTAATCCTTACACTACCATCGGACATTGTTTTCTGTAATGCTGTACTTTCGTGCAGCAGTACAATTGTTGGTCCGCACAGGCTCGTTGACAACCCAACCAACACTAAAAAAGTTTGCATTGTAACTTATCCTATAACTACTGTTTCTTTGCCTCATGCTCGTTTCCTGCTTTCTACTGGCACTTGATTGTATATTTTTAGCTGTTTACCATAATTTATAAGTGTAAAATATGACACTGGTAATGAATCATATTTAAGTAGGTACTTACTGTTTTATTATCCAGTTTTATTAACAATACACTTCATGCCGCTAAAATTTACTTGTGAATTACAAGCAAAGTAAATGAACTGCTGCGAAGATTGCTGCACACAGGAACAGAACAACAGTTGTTAGCACCCCAATGGCTTTCAACCTGCCAGTGTGCACAGCTGTTCGGCTTTCAGACTGGAACTAATGTTCACGCGCTACACGCCAAGCGCAAGAAAATAAGGTGACCCCAAATTTTTGCGTCTCTCACATATGTAAAAACAGTTGCCTTATACGTGTATTGCGACTAATATGGTAGCTTAACTTTGGTTATTCCAAAAGTAAAAACCATATGCGTAATGTTTGCAAAGTCACCAAATTCCATATTCGACAAAAGCTGCATGTTGCAATTAAGCAATATGTACTATTCTGTATGTAAGATTAAAATTAAATGTAGCAGCTAAAGAGTAATGGAAATATCCCAGTTACAGCCTGGAATTATTTTGGTAAACCATGAAAAACTTTAAAAAACAAGAACAGAATCCAGTCCTCCTAAATATGGGTCCAGTATTTTACAAAAGTGCCATCGTGCTCAGTTAAAGCTGTACAGTACAGTGGAATTTCTATCATATAACACAGACGGATAGAAAGTCTGTATTCATAAAATGATTTCTGTGGTTATACTTGTAGTTTTCTAACACATCAAGCTAAAATCATGTCTACTTGTATTTGAATTTATTTTATCCCCCTGAAAAATGATAGATGTTGCACTGTAAAAGGCAGTGATAATATGCATGTCAAGAGGACAGGTAAGGTTAGTGGGCTTTATGTCTCATCGAAAGTAATGTCACAAGAAACTGAGACACAAAACTTAACACAATGACAGGAACTGAGAGAGGAATCTGAAATGACACCTGTTTTTCGTAACATGCGAAATCAGTAAACTTTAAATCCCCATTTGTTTAAAATCGTGAAATTTATTGGTTACCATATTTACTCATGTATGGTGCACACTTTTATTCCAAAACAACTGATAAAAATTTAAGGGTGTGCACAATGGCCGCCTTCCATTATTCACTGATTTCACCCGCCAGTGTTTTCAGTACTGTCAGCTATAGTTCCCTCTCCCATGCTTCGACATGAACAAAAAACTTGAAATAAGAGTATCCCTTATGGGGTATAATTGTGGCAGTGGAGTTTGGGTGGTTCTTACAACTGATGTCTTTAGTGCTGATGTGATGAGATGGAAACGTTCGTGTATGTTGAGCAGCGACTAAGTGGCGTGGTGGGTGAAACAAACGTATATGTTATGCGAGATAAGATGCACCGGTCAGTCTTCCGTCTTAGATTTAACGAATAAAAGGAATTAAATGTCAAATAAGAATACTAATATATAAACACAAAAAAAAAAATTTCCAGTTGCACTCCTCTGCACCTCCCTGACAGAAGTCAGGGGGGAGGGGTACAATATAACCATGTCCCCCCCTAGTTCCGGCACCTCTGCGCACCACGATTTTTGCAACGAATTCCGGGGGAAAAAATTTAAGTGCCTAAAAAAATTATGGGAGTAACACACAATGAAGTGTGAGGGTGGCTACGGTGGTATGGACAGGGAGGGGAGGGTGGAAGGAAACTTGGCTGACAACAAAGAAAACAGAGAGGAAAGATAACATTCACACTGGCTAGAGAGTGTCAGCGGAGAGGATGATGGTGACCCGGAGGGGAGGGGAGGGAGGGGCTTGTCTCTTCCTTGTCCTAGTGTGAAGTGTTCAGCCACTTCCCCATCTTGTTTAAATATTTATAAAGTGTTTTTATTTTCTTATTTAAATTTATATGTTAATCTTTCATAACAGGCTATATGCATTTTCAGGGTGAGTTTGTCAGGTGTCCGGTATGATACAACAGAATTCAATAACTTAGTAATTGGGGACATGTTAATTTAAATTCATCTTTTCAAAATTTAAATATAAAATAGTCAAGGAATTTTAAAATAGAGTCATTTGATTATTTTCGAGGCTTGTTTGGTTTCAAATTGACCACAGTAAAATTTTAATTATTTTTGATGATATAACTTTTTCTTGTATTTTGACTAATTTTTGAGTTTTGGCAATTTTAGCATATTATTAAATTTTCCCTGGTGAAGTGAGTAACTTCAGATGTTGCAAGCTTCTCCAGGCTGTAGGATATCTGGCGCCGATGTTGTGGTTGATCACTTGCTTCATGGAATTCTCTCCATGACGTAGGTTATTGACGCACGTAGGTCAGCCATCACCGGGGGTTGCTTAGGGTATTGCGCCGCGAAAGTAGTTCCGCTGTTGCGCACCTTTTGTCATTAATTATTATATTTGTGTGGATAAAGAATTTTCTTTCAGTGTAAAACCTATAAACGGAAATTTTGGAATCCTTTGTGATCTGTTTGAAGTGTAATTTTGTTGGTTTTGGGAAGATTGGAGTCTGTTGTATCACTCCGCCGAGGTCAGCTATTAGTTCCCATGTCCGTCGAGGGTTTATCAGTCGTGTAGTGATGGCGCAGTGGGAGAGACCTCTGGATGTCGCGAGGGCGCTGCGGGGCTGGCCCTGGGAGCGCTGGAGAGAGTGCATGAGGCTTTTGTGCTTCTAGAGTTTTTTTTTGGTTTGTTTCGTCTGAACATTGTCAAATGGTGACGGGAAATACGGGGGTTCTTTTTTGATAAGTGTATGCAGTCATGGCATAGCACTGATAAAATCGCGGGCAACGAATAAGTGTTTCATCATTACCTTTTTTTTTTTGTTTAACTCACGGTCAGACATGGTAACGCCGGACAGCTGACGGGTTTATTTGTGTTTGGTAAATAACTGCCTTTTGTAAGAAACTTACCGAATCCAAATATCTGTCAAAGTTAAAGTAAAAATAAATCAACAGTTGACTGAGTAAGTGAGTTGTTATTGGTGAAATCACGATGGTTGGTTAACCCTGAAAGTAACTTAAACTGAGCTATCCGGAGCACGCAAAGCCACATAACCTCAACACCCACTACAGTGACTACAACAACAATAGATAAAAACACAGCAGACGCAGGACGCGTCACACTAGGCTATCTATAAATATAAAGGTCGCTTGATACCTGCCTGCCAGCCAACCCACGCCTGTGTGTACATGAGTCTGCACAACACTCCCTCCCTTTTCTTGCTGTGCTGTGTGTCTGCCGCTTCTAGCATGTCCACCTCCCACCTTCCTCACGGAGATACACCATGACAGCAGAGCAAGCTTGCCTTTTTTATTTACTGTCCGGAGCTGAGGAGAAGGCAAGGCTCAGGAATGTGGCTGGGGTGGCTACAAGCAGAGGACCCCCACAACTACACTGCCACTCTGCCTTGCCGTCCTTCTCCCAAGGAAAAAAAAAGAACAGTGTCTCCCTTCTTTCTTCCTTTCTTTCCCCATGGAAAGATAGCATATCACGAGACGAGAGGGGTCAAAATTAACATTCCATATTGCTTCCGCCGGCCTCCCATGAACTTTCGTTTCTGCCACGTCAATCAAAAAAAATATGGTTTCAGCAGGCAGTTACAGCAGTGTTTTTTTTTGGGGGGGGGGGGGGGGGGAAGAGAAATAAAAGGAAGAGGAGCACTGATGGAGGAACCAAACGTGAAAACATTCTCTCTCTATTTCTCCCACTCTTGAAACCCGCCTGTTTACAACTATAA
This sequence comes from Medauroidea extradentata, assembly GCA_003012365.1. NCBI lineage: Eukaryota > Metazoa > Arthropoda > Insecta > Phasmatodea > Phasmatidae > Medauroidea > Medauroidea extradentata. Next base: position 5,830 of record PNEQ01032600.1, read on the forward strand.
CTCTGCCTTCTCCCTCCCCTCTTCCCTTTCCCGCCACACCCTTTTTTCCACTTTTTTTTCTGTGTACAGTGTGCATCGCTAGAATTTTTATCAGTTGTTTTGGAATAAAAATGAGCACTATGCACGAGTACATATGGTATTTGCACAATCAATTTTCTGTCGTTAAATACATGTGAAAATACTACAATGGAAAACTTTTTCATGACCTTGTCCCGAATTTCGTGACTTTTTTGGGACATTGTGTCAGTGCATCAAAATTTGTTACTTTTCTGTGACTTTTGTAACATTCATGACCTGTAGACAGCCTGTTATACGGTACCGAACAATATAAAATTATTACATACATTTTCTAAGTAATAATTTTCCAAATTACATTTTAGTGTATTTGTGTGTTGTATAGGCCTAAATAAAATAAATACCGCAATCAAATGTTGTAATATGTACATATGCAGATTTCCAGCCATTCAAGTAACCTGATTTTATACAGAAAATCACTAAAATTTTAGAATATTTTACTAAAACAGGATAATATACTTTTCACACAGTCATTGCTGCAGGAACATTTTTTGATGTGTAATTAATTAGAGAAATTTATGGTGACATGAAATGAAAAACAGCGTTAATGTAAATCACCTTATAAAATTTATAACATAATGAAATAATTTTCACCAAAAACAGGTGTGTCTAGGAATCAGCTACAGACTTCGTTAAGGAATCATCCCTGCTTTTGCATGGAGCAATTTTGGGAAATAATGGAAAAACCGAAATCAGGATGGCCGGAGCCGGGAATCTTACCCAAGTCTTTCAGGTTACAAGTTCGTATTACAGTTGCACCTCCACACACTGTGTGGTAAGAGGAGAGATACCTACGTATGTATGCAGAGAGCTACCTGAGACGGCTTTCCCACTTGTTAATGTTGGCAATGTGTGCGACTGCCTGCTCTGCCTGCTGCCAGTGTCCGTGGTGAAGGGCACGAGTGTAGTGCAACAGCTGTTCAGACAACTTCCACCAGGAGGCGAGCGGTTCCGTGGGGTGTCGCTCCTGGGCGTGTCGCAGCACGAGTCCTGCCAGCTGGTACTCTCCCTGCACACACACATACACAAACATGATCTCCACTTGTAGATAGATACACTACGAGATACGGTAGTGATGGGAGAGAGAGAAACAGAGAAAAAAAAGGAGAAAAAAACTTTAACGAAATGGGCAATGAAAAACAGGAAGACAGAGAGAAACCAGAGCAACACTAAGAAGGAAGTAAGAAATAATAGAGAAATTAATGAAAGAGGAAAAGGGATGGCGAGGAAAAGAAAAAAGAGAGAAATGACAGAAAGGTTAGTAAATAGAAACATAAAAAAAGAGAACCAGGGCTCAAAAATTTTGGCGCCTACACTATTGGGTATTCACTGGGTTAACACCATACGTACTTAAAACAATTAACTTTGCACATAATTTGCTTAAAATGCGTTACTGCGTGTCGTAAAACGTGCATTACACAAGTGAGCACGATAATAGCGCTACCTATCAGCTACGTGTAGAAACATTTGTCTCCACCGACTGTGGTCTCCACTATGATTATGTCGAACTTGAAAAATAAATAGACGACAGTGTATTACGTAATCCTGGGACTCCTAATTTATTTTTACCGCATATACTCGCTGTGAAAGTGATTATTTGCAATCAGTTATACATGTAATTCTCACGATTTTAGGTAGGAACGTTACAAAATGGCGTTTTTAGAACATTGAACGTAGGTACATGCTACGGTGCCGCTATCTATCATCCATCTTGTGAACGTTCATACAGTTGCGCTTTGCGCTATCTGTCCCCTCTTCAAGCTACTTATATGTACGTTCGTGTACAATTCATCAAACGTTGAAGGATTGTTTTAACGTTAAGTTATATAAAACTGCGCAATGAATAAATACATCCGCTTTTTCCTTCTTTCTTTGGTGAATAATTTACAAGGGCATTGTGCTAGTAACGAATGCCTACTTTTTTTTCCATTGAACGCTATGCAAATCGCAAGAAGGCACTCGACAGCTCAGTTTTCTCATTTTCTTAGGACAAGAGTCGGTCATATTTATTGTTTAGCAACGTTCTTTTAATTGTACGACGTCTGCCTATTGACATAAATTTTTATTTCAACTATCACTTGATTTATTTTTTCGTTAAATGCTACAGAAATCGGGCTATTCGCTCGAGAGAAGACACTCGGAATCTCGATTTACTAATTTTTTAGGCCAAGGATCGGTTATATATATTGTTTAGCGGTGTTTTTTTTATCGTAAGACGTCTGCCTATTGATATAAATTTATATTTCAACTATCACTTGATTTATTTTTCCGTTAAATGCTACGGAAGTTGGGCTATTCTCTCGAGAGAAGACACTCGGAATCGCGATTTTCTCATTTTTTGGGGACAAGGGTCGGTCATATCTACCGCTCAACAGTGTGATGTCTAGCTGCTGATATCAATTTATGTTTACATTATTAGGTTAATTAATTTCCCGCAAAACGCTACGGGAGTCGGGGCCCGACTAGAGACACTTTGCAGAAAAAATGCAATTTTAAAATTTTACGTTACGCCCGGGGGGGGGGGGGGGGGGGGGGGGGGGGGAGGGGGGGATAGGTCGCAATCGATTTTACGAAGGTAGCGGTTTTACGAACGCGATGAGAGGAACCGTAAGTATTCGTAAAATCGGGGGTCTAGTGTAGTATGTACTCGCCGCTGCATACGCACACAAGCAATCTTGTAGACACACTCATCCACATCGTTTTTGTTGAAAGACCTTCATTTTCTGTCAGAAGTCCTGCACAGAGTTGTGAATGTGTGTTGTCAGAATCAGACTCTTCCGACATCGATGAACCTCCTTCTACCCTGCCAAGTGATTAAACTTTGTCTTTATTATCTACTTCACAGTGGTGTTAAATTTTAAATTGACACACGTGAAATAAAATTGCGCCATGTTAATTTTGGTGTAATCAGTGAGGCTCTTCACACATCAGGCTTTTCGGGCCGGACGAGTGAGACAAAGGATCTAGGTGCACACTGTCTTAGTGCAGCTCGGCCCAATTGTATCGGACCGCCGACGCACAGACCAGAGGCCCGCGACCGGTCGCATCCACCGGCAGGACGTCCACACGGTCAGACCTCCGGCGAGCTGCAAGCTTGGCACATCCCAGAGGGCCAGCAGTCATCTAACCCACCACATGCTGTTTGCACAGCCGTTGCTTGGCTGACTCTAATGTCAGTCTTGCGTGTTAAATGTTGTTTACACCCTATAATCTCATTTTAAAGGGTTTGATATTTTTATTTCTACTATGCTAAATCCTTCCAGCAGTCTGTAATCTAAGATAAACCCAATTTTCCAACCTTTATTCAACCAAAATCCTTGATTTTCAAATTTGTCTTTGGCGAAAAATGTGCAGACAGTACATGGGTACATATGGTAACTCATAATAAACAATACTTAACATTATTAATTACAAAACAAAACATCAATGGAAACAGACACAAAACTAACACTTGTATTAATTAATTAAAATTACAAAACCATAAGTATCTGATAAGAAAATAAAATAAATGTACTAATTTTTACAATTGTACCTATATTGATTTGCAACAAAACACCTGCCAAGGTGTCTGAAATGTCGCAAAACATCGCTTTTAAAGAAATTATGATGAAATTCCTAGAAATATTTAATCACACTGTGACATGCACTGGCACGTAGCACTTACTTGGCCTCTTATCATACAGTAATTTCAATTTTTTTTTGTCGTAAAATCTTTTTTTTCTCTGTTTATAACAAATTAAGTAGGCCAACTTAACCAGGTATACGGATGTATACGGCGGGATCCAACCTATTAATTGGGGATGCTAATAGAGAAATTAACATTAGAAGTCTATTTAAAATTTAACTTTAAAGCTAGAGAAAAGTATTTAATTTTACGTGTCAATTTTATCGGATTTATATCGTGTTTGGACTCATTTTAAAGCTAATTTAATTTCAAGCAACTTTTCTAAGTAAACTTTTCTTATATTTTGCCTTCTTTGGATTTTTTAAATTTCAAGTAGCCACTTAGCTTGCTTCTCCTGGAATGGGATTTATGTGGCAGGCTAGTCGTAGTTCTCTTGCTGGGAAGAACGTACAGAGAAGTGCTGGCTTTTAAAATTTCAAATAAGCTCTGAGCTAGCCTGTGCTTTTGACGGATTTATCTGGCAGGCAGGTCAGAGTTCACTCGCTTGGAGGCACGTACATGGACGTGCTGGAATGCGGGGGCTCTGCAGGGCGTTTCTCGATTAACGTGGGTGGTAGTGTCGGGCGCAAAACTCCGTGAAGGTGGTGATCCGCGACAAATTGATGACGTTGCACATCCCCATTTAATACACTTAAGGAATATTTAGATGGTATTATGAAATAAAATGCTTTGTAAATTTATCAGTATCTATGTTGCGTACAATTTTTAGGTTATAAACGTCAATTAACCAGCTTTTTAGGCGAGTTGGATCCTGATGTATCCCTCCGCCGCTTGGCCGAGTAAGTCCGGGTGTTCGCCCAGGAAAGTTAGTTGTGTTTCATCGGAGCTCGTGACCGGTCGCCGGGAGATGGCCGGCTAAGTTTTCTTATTTGAGTTTGTAATCAGTCAGTAGTTGTGATACATCGGAGCTCGTGGACGGTCACTGGGAGATGGCCGGCTGAGTGTTTTTATTAGTTGGGGCGTCATGGCGGCAGGAAGAGGACGTGGTAGATGTGGTAGAGGGGCTGTGAAGCCTAGAGGACGGATTTATTTATTTTATTTATTTTTTTTTTTTTCCCAATAGGTCCCAAAGAGCCAGGGCTCGCTAGAGGGACCATCACGGATCTGGCAGCCACATCTGCCTTATTCTACAAACAGAGACATGTTCAGCATAAAACAGAGGTCCAAGAACCAACAGGACATAAAACAATCACATGGACATAACATTTTTACATAACTATCTCAGAGCAATTTAGATTACAAGTAATATTTCATGTATACAAACTAGGTCTGGATTCGTTAGGAGAAATCAGTCTCTATTTGTTTCTCTTTTGGCATACTGCCTTTTTATTTCTAGTAATGTAACCAAAAGTAGGTATTGATAGCCGCGTAGTCAGAATTAGGGTAAATAAAGTACCGGACCAAGTACTACTATGGAGGGAAGCAGCAAGTTGTAATCCGTGGATAGAAAAGCCACCTCAACTAACTCTGGGCGAGCACTCGCAATGGTAATTGCCTGTGTCTGTTAAACTGCGTCAAAAGAAAGGTTAAATAAAAAAAATGCCTATATAAATTTTCTTCTTCTTATTTTTTTTTCTATCCGTTTCGGACTAACCTCACTGCTATCCAGGCATCAATATAATAGGCACCGCCTCTACATCAGCTCGCTGTGTTTTGCCATCTTTCTGCCTAACTACTTGTAATAGCAACGGAGGAGAGTTACGTCCAACATCTATATAAACAAACAAACAACATACATAGAAGAAGCAGCCCCATTACATTCTGTCGCCGCGAACAGGAACACACAACCTCCAACATCTAGATAGTAACAACACGGCGACGTACAAGCAAGACCTGTCACATTCTGCCGCCCCGAACAGGGACGTAACCTCCAAAATATGTATAAACAACAACATAGACGGACGCGTCACATTCTGTTGCCGCGAACAGGGACATCGGCGACGTACTTCCAACATCTAGAATACAACTACAACAGAGCGACAAGCAGACCCATCACAACACCAAATTTCAGGAGTCACCATTTTAGGGGCCCACAACTTTATGTAACAGGTGACCGTACATATCAATAAAAAAAAAAAATGAAATTTTTGCAATATACAGTACTGCATCAGGTGTTTTCAACAAGCTGTAAACATGACCAATTCGTACCTTGCAGCCACAGAGTTTAGTTAAAGAATCAATGTCAAAATTTATTATTTCACAATAAATAAACTTCAAAGGCAACCAATAGTTAAAAAAAAAAAAAAATTAATAAATAAATAATGTACAGTACACTGTACATGATATTTCTGGAAGATATCAATCATAAGAGAAAGTGTTTCTTGTGGAACAAAAATTCTAAATTACGTTTTATTATCAAAAATAACTAAGCACAAATCCTACCAACCATCTTTTCAATACCTCAATTTTGACAGCTACCACGCTTTTATTGAAAGAAATTCCTCCAGTACAGCCAAGAAACCGAAGCCACATATGTTCCATTTAAATTATCTGAACACACAGTGCAACCAAACAGTCAGAGCATTTACATGACAGAGCCATTTGTAACATCACCACAAAGACCCGAGGCAGTAACATCAACATCTCACTGGTAGTGCCTGGCACAAAGTCCTCGACAAACTCAACACCATCCTCAACTGTGGCCACAAAATACGGTACTTGCTTCTTCACTCCTAACTTACAATCCATTCCCCAAACCCTCAAGTCTAATTTTTAGATGACCTCTGAATCTCTGAAACAAACTGATGTGTCCCAAAATACCACCCAGCTCTGTTGTCAGCACAATCAACACACCCAAAGGTTCCCATTCCTGCAATAGCCCTCACTGCAGCATCTGTGCAATACATCAGCCTTCCACTTCCTTCTATAGCAGGCTCACCAAGCCTACATACCCAGTACAAGGCAACTACAGCTGTAGGACAAAGAACCTAATATAAAAACTACAGTGCACACAGTGTGCGATACTGAATACATTGACCTCACTACAAACACACTAAGACAGAGAATGAATGGCCACAGGGCCGATATCAAACACGCAATAGCCAGTTCCAGCCTAAACCTTCAAAATGAACCAGTTGCTGCACATGCAGCCTCCAACAAACTTTTTTTTTTATTCCTGTTAGTGTGAGAGCCTTACCACCTTCAGACAAAAGTGCAGAACTGAGGCAATGGGATATAGCCCATCAGTACATTATCAATCCCAACAGCCATCAGACCTCAACATTTGATAACATTCACTCAAATTTCCCACCACACCCTATTTTGCCCCTCGTGTACTAGTTACCAACCACCACTTACTGCCTGCCATACTGCAGTGTGTAATCATTCACTGCTCGAGGAAGCTGGCTTGGTCAGCAAAATATGGTGACCGTACAACCGGTGAAAAAAATGTGTTGTCTGTCTGTGTTTTAAGTTCTCCTACTCTCAAATACGATTTGTAATTATTTGTGCATCTCTGTATGAATCTTTCAGTAATTAGTAGCCTAGTGGCAGTTTCTATCCTTCTCGTTGTTTACAGGAAATAAAAATTTCTCTTATAGAAAGTTCATTTTAAAGTCCAATAACATTTGATTGAAACAATTCCAGGTTATCGTTTTAAGTTTATCCATTGAGAAATAATTAACAAACATTCATTCATTACTCATTTAAACTCCATGGCTGCAAATATTTCCTAAGAAATCTGCAGCACACAACACTTTTTGTTTGAAAATATTGCCTTCTAAATTAGATGTTGACCTTCTGTCACAAGACTAATAGGGGTGGGCGAAGCTTCGATATTTCGAAGCCGAATCGAATATTTTCATTATTCGGTATCATATTCGAAATAAAATTTTTACTTCGAACTTCGAAAATATTACTACAATTTTCTGGTGGTTATAAGTCATCTTAAAAATTGTTATTATTTGGCCAAAACTTGAAGATGGTGTCGAATTTACGTTATTATAAACGTTCAAAGATTTTATTTGAAACTAACCACACACATTGGCTAGTGGACCATGAAAACATAACCTTAATAGCGTACATGCAAAGCAGCCAAAACGGCCGAAACTAAACCGTCAACAACTAATTTCATTCAAACAATACGGAAACCACATCTTTAAATAATTATTTTTGTTTAGAGCCCGAGATGTTTTATCTTCGAAACTTTCGTTATACACTGCTAATTTTTGTAGCAACATCATCTGCTATATCAATTTGTGCCTAAATACAACATACAGTGATTATTGTAGATTACGCAGCAGAATATTTTTTAACTAAATGGTCGTGAAATTGCACTCAATGCGATGCAAACCGAAATTAGAAAGGAAACAAATAGCCTAGGCCGTGTCTATGGTTTACATCAAGTGAGCCATTTCGAGTGGCCTCAGTCGCAAGCCATACAGCCAACAGCCACCGTGTCATAGCACATGCACTAAGGAAACGGACCGGTGCAGTGCATAATAATTTATGCACTTCAAAGTAATAATTTAAATTTACGCAACACGAGAGGCGGATCAGTTAAAAACAAATGTAATGCTGCTGGCCCACTGAAATTTTCGCAAGTGAAGTGTGTCGATCACGTAATGACCATGGCCATATTGCGACCACGTTCAGAGATGCGGTATTCAGACGAAATCAGTACGCTCTTACGGAAACTACTTCAGATCTACTCGATAGAGAGTAAATCGGTCGGAAACGTCGTGTGTTGATTGGAGCAGTGTAGATAGCAGCAAGCAGACGATACAAAGGAAAGCGCGCGTAAAACGTAAACAAACACTTCCGCATGTGTAAATAATAGAAAATATATTATAAGGCGGTTTGAATGCATGCTCACGGAAAATACTATGTCGGATCGTATTATTTTTATTGAAAAAGAAGTCTGGAGCAGTTTATCAAGTAAAAATATTGCCAGAGTACGTAATTCAGGTATGGAATAAATTGTTATTACTTGTACGCAATTTTAATGCTACATAAGGATATTATACCAGCATAAAAGGATAACGTGACCAATGCTACCCAGCAGGAATCTTCCAGGTGGGTTTCCATAAGCGCCTCGTGAATACAAAGTAACGAATGTCACTACGCAGAAGTAGACAACCTGGAAAACTATTTTGGCAATTTTCTAAAATCAACTAATGGAGCCAAGCACTTCAGGTCTGAATACTGGGCCACCTGCCAAAAATCCATGAGCAGTATTTGGTTATTTTTTTTACTAAAAGTGTCAGCGGTAATAAAGCAACATGCAAAACATGCAAGAAAATATTAAAAATTCCAACAGGTACTTCATGGATTAATTAAAAAATATATAGGGTCTGTTAAGTTTTATAAAACCAACTGAATTTTTTTGGGATTTTGTGATTCTTTTAGGAACCACTACAACCCTACAGAATTATCTGAAACAACATCCTGAGCAATTAAATATAATAATTCCACTAAAAACATTTTTTTTTTTGCAAATCACTACAAAACTCTCATTTTTTACCCAATTTATAATTAGCCTTCAAGGTAAGTTCCTAACAGTGTAAATTATTTTGCATTGTATATTTGTTAAAAAATTAAATTTACTTGATATTCGATATTCGATTCGAATTCGTGAATATTTCAACATATTCGCTTCGAATTCGCTTCGGAATGAAATTTTCATATTCGCCCACCCCTAAAGACTAATAGTGCAAAGCCTGTAAACATTGGCTGGAAGAGAGTGAGAGAGGAAGGGAGGGAGGGAGAGAGAGGGAGAGAGTGAGGGAGAGTGTGAGGGAGAGGGAGGGAGAGGAAGGGAGAGGGAGAGAGAGGGAGGGAGGGAGAGGGAGAGAGAGAGAGAGAGGGAGAGAGAGGGAGTGGGAGAGAGGGAGAGGGAGAGAGAGAGGGAGAGAGGGGGGAGAGAGAATACTTACCTGTTCAGTGAGAATGTTGGCAATGTTGCAAGCAGCAAGACAGCATCCCTCACCATTGTACGAGCTGACGCCCACATTGAACGTGTTCATGTGCAGTACCAGCTGGCTGAAGAGAGCACACATCTGTGTCTTACCGTACAGGCACCACAGTGCAGCCCGCTGTGCGTGGCTTGTCACCATCAGATCTGTCATTGAGTGCTGGCAGTTCAGAGAGTCACTTGTGAATGACAGCTGCAACATGCCCCCAACAATTACCATTGTAAAATTTTCCAGTCCAATGTACTGTAGTGATAGAATGGCGGTAGGGGCGGATATGGAATTTATGTTTGGAGGGGTCTAGTTCCAATTTTGTACATACTGTATATGAAGGTTGTGAGAAATATAAAAATATCTATATTCTGCAGGGAAAAAAAATTCCGTATTTACTCACGTAATGGCCGCACCATAATTTGAAAGGCTTAAAGCAGTACTTTAAAAACCCAGAATAATGGTCGCACCCCATCTTTTTCAAAAGGGGACACAACACAGCAAAACTCTGTTAAGACGTTTACTAAGTGACCAGGTTTTGCTATTGCTTTCGGCGAGAAAACGTCTTAGCCAGAATGGCAAAAATGTGCTCTGCAAAACGCGACTGTTGCAAACGTCCGTTGACCGGAAGCACGGCACACCGGTACGCATAACTAGATCCTCCGTATTTTGTGCCTACAAGACGTGGCGGCAGAACCGAGCATCTAGGTACCAGTCTGCATGGCGCGTGCATCTAGATCATCTGTGTTTTGTGCCTACGAGACATGGCAGCAGAACTGAGCATCTAGGTACAAGTCTTCATGGTGCGCACACTTAGATCCTCCGTATTTCGTGCCTACAAGATATGGCGGCTGCACCAAGCATCTAGGTACCAGACGCTGGTCTAAATTCTCCTGAACGCCTACATGACCTATCTCCAGACACGATGAGTCATGCTCGCTGTTTGACGATGTGCTACCGCTCGACCCTCTTCTTACATGGTCGGCGAACCTACAATGTGTACTTTCTTTTGATGGTACTAATACATATCCTATATTTAGAATGGGCCAAAATTAATACAATTTAAACACAGCGTAAATTATTACGTCACCATTATTCAAACAAGCCACCAAAAAGTTTCCGCAGCTTTTATGAAAATAGGGACTCAAAAGTTCTACCTACTCTCCAATCCTTAATTAAAATACCAAAAATTTGTTAGTGAAATTATTACAGAAATAGTAATTAAATAACAATCACCAGTTAAAAAGTACATATTACATTAACTATAATTATAAATATAAACCATTTAATATTAGTTTGTGACTTGTTCTCGGCATAGAATCGCCATGTCGTCATATTAATTAAATTATGTTGGGGCTTTTAAAAGTACGGTAAAATATTACAAATACTCTTAAAAGGACAATGGCGGGAAAGGCCACTAGGCTACTAATTACAATTAAAACAGAAAGAATTGTGCACAAGTACTCACAGGATGGTACTTGCAGATAGAAACACACACACATGGGATGAACACATTTCTCCGCGGACGCGCGGTCACAAAGTTTTGCAGACTACATCTGCTTCATCAGGTGAGTGGAGGCACACTGAAGTCTATTGTCCAGCGGTGGCTGTCTGGATTTTGTGATGTATTGATGTGCCAGTTCCCAGCGTCTTAATTCTGCTTTGTTAAGACGCTGGGAACTGGCACAATAATCTATATATATAAAAATGAATCCCTATCTCTCTTGGTCATGCCATCAAGCGTGGACGGCTGGACCAATTTCATTATTTTTTTTGTAGTGTTTGTTATTGTCAGGAGAAGGTTCTTATTAAAAAACAATTAAAAAATTGCGCAGAAAATTAGAAAATTTAAGAATACTTATTTGAGAATACTTAACAACCATATAATATTATTTCTAATTTAACCTTAGCACTTTGGACAATATAAACATTAGACAAAGAGGATGTAAAAATTCTGAATATCGTTTAAAACAAATGCTTCGATCAGAGTTATTTTATTGATCAAAAATAAATAAAGAAAACTGAATTTCTTAGTGTACATCACGGTTAGTTCAGAGCCATTACGCCTTGAGCATGCTAAACAAATACGAACATTGTTTTCTATAATTTTGTCTACATGCTTCCTGTCTTAACGATGACTATTAAAATCGAATTGTTATAGTTCTAATGCTTTATGATATACAATATTCTAAGTATATAAATAGTTTTGTTGGTATTCCGACACGGGAACAGGCGACATATAACTGGTCATGTGAAAAAGAAAAGAGAAAACAAACACTTAGCGACTGCCCTTGAGATTTATTTATCGACATTAATTATAACAATTCGATTTCAATAGTCATCGTTAAGACAGGACAATGTCTGTCTGGTCAGCTAGTTTACTAATACATAAGGGTCATATTTCATGTGTCACAAGGTTTATATGTATTTTCAATTTGTAACATGGAAAGTGACATATAACGTGAAACGTAGTTAATACAAGCCTCATTAATACAAAGCTATCATGTAATGGAATTACAGTTATCTGTTGTCAAGTGTGTTTTAATATTTACCTGGAACTTTAAAAGTAAAACTAACTGAGTTAATATATTTTTGTTCATAGTAATAATTTGTGATGAAAGACACTAATTTATCACTTTTATTCAATTTTAAAGCCCCTAATTAACATGTAAACCTGTTATTTTAATTTAGGATAATAATTATTATTTTTTTCTCTTATCTGTATAAATAGTACTGCTTACTGAGATATTTCAGTAGGATATCTATGTTAAGGAATGTCAATCAGTAACTTACTCTGCTGAATTTGTTTCTCTAAGTAAGAGATGTTTTTTTCTTTCTCTGAGGCATTTGTTTGAACCGACGCTTTTGTCGGCATCCTTTTTATCTTTCTTCTTGGCTGGACTCCCATACTGATAAGACGTTTGCGGCAGAAGCCTGTTACTGCCGCCATCCTAAAGATAGGAACTCTTGGGAGCGAGTTTAGGTTGTGTTAAATTTTATTAAAATATTGCCATTTTCAGAAGAGGCATATACTTTTCTAGCTAATTAGCTGTTTTAGTGAGCTTCAAGACAGCGTGAGAAGCACGTAAGACATCGCTCACGAACCCATCATGCTGACTTTTCATAAAAAAAAAAAATTTGGCTTTGCTATAACTAGTGGAAAACTGTTAAATTTTGAACTTTAATTTTATTATTTGTATGCCTCTATCGCTGTTGCATTTTCCGTAAATTTTAACATGGTGAAATTACCGTACAGACTGGGAACTCTTAAGTACAACCAGAGGTATGAGTAAAGCGTCCTTGCTCATGCCGACTGAACGAAGCCGAGTAAAACGTATGTACTAATGTTTGTTGGAAGCATAGAACGTGTTTTTCTGTCATGTTGGGAGAATTTACTGTCTAAAATTCACGTAACTTTTCATGTAGGGGATGGCACCAAATATGAATATTTTTTGCTACAGTCATCAGTTCTCTCTTTCAAATAAAATTGAATATTTTTCTATTAGTAGTGTACTGTGTCTTTTTGATGTTGTCTACTATTATAATATATATACAACTCAATAATAATACACTCATCCACTATAATCAATAGTGCAAAGCGGATTTAAATTTCCCTAGGATGAGATACATTAAATAAACCTACCATACATGTAATACTACTGTAACTTAAATGGTCTGTAACATTCCTCTTTATAAGTAAAACACCATAGCATCAAGTTCAGTGGTAAAAAGAAATATTAGTGGTGATGAGGATATGTGTTTGCTTTTCAGGGATAAACAAATACCGGTAAATAGCCAGAAAGAAATGTTGGAGACTTATACACATTATACTAATCTCATTATTACACACTGTAAAATTATTCGATACTGGTACCTCAAGGGTTGTATTAAAGAAGCTTCAATGCAATTACATAATTCTAGAAAATTACAACATATTAAATTTAAAAAATTTTTTTACTTTACTGATGTATTTTATTTCAGTTTAAAAAACTCACAGGACAATTACAAATTAATGTGAGGGTTTTTAGGATATGTTATTAACACAATGAAACAAGTGTAGATACACTCACATCAAATATGAGTGCCGGTATTCCCTTATCAGCAGCTTCTAGTTGATTAAGTGCCAAGATGCCAAGTGAGGTCAAGTAGCTGAGGTTCAGTTCTGTGCTCTTTGTAATAGATCTCTCCATCAGGATCACCTGAAATTATCGTAAAAAAAAAAAAAAAAAAAAAAAAAAAAAAAAAAAAAAAAAAAAAAAAAAAAAAAAAAAAAAAAAAAAAAAAAAAAAAAAAAAAAAAACCAATTGCAAATAAATCAGGAATAAGGACAAACAGCATGTACAAGTACTCTATTATAGGGGCAAAAAATATTGATACAGTAATTTTGTTACCAGAATTATTTTGGGAATACTAATAATAACTAAATTGTTTGTGAAAAAAATATGTACTGATTTTTCATACATAGTATAACTTTGTTACAGCATTCCCAAACAGATTAACATAATATATACCTTTTACATACCAAAAAAACTTAAAAAGGGTCAAATTACACTTGTGTAAACAGTTCAGTGGAACCTACACATCCAGAACATAGACAGATAAAAATTCTGCATTCACAGAACCTAATCTGGGGTAGTTATTTATTTACTTGCATTTCACTAACATATTCATTGAAAGTCTACATGTATTGAAATAAGGTAATTCTGTCCTCTGAGAAACAATAGTTATGACGAATTGTGAATCCATGACACAAGCGACGAATTGTGAATCCATGACACAAGCCAAAATTTTGAACTTTATAAAATGGAAAACTTTTCTAGAACCTAGTAACAAATTTTTTATATTTTACATATGTCAGTACTATGATGCAACACAACACTACTTGAAAGTACAGTAGAGACCCGCAACTACAACATCGGCTACTACGACAATAATACAACTATGAAAGCATTCTCAACCCCGCTACAAAAAAATTAAAATTTTAATAATTTAAAAGGAATAAAATGGAAACAGTTAACATATCGCGAGCAGGAAAGATAATTTAAAATACTGTATGTTCATTAGAATTTAGCAATAATTAGAGGCCCGGAATTTTCGCAAATGCGAAGTAAACGTGATAAAATGTGAAAGTCTCCTAGAAAAAGATAAATTTTCCGGGCGCATCAGCCCACTGCTCTGTAATTTGGCCCTAGATCCTGTGAATGGTTGACAAGAAGAGGATTGCTCGGATACTCGCACAAAGGAGAGAGTACAACCTCAACCTCCTTGTACATAAACACAGCCAGCTTGCAACACGTGACCGTGAGTGTATATGTGAGGGGGGGGGGGGGAATAAAAATAGGAAGGCTCCAATGCCAGACACTGTCGTCAGGCGCTCCCAAAAAGCTTCCACTCTGCTCAGATGACAACACAGCTGTTTAGAACAAGAACTGCGTATCCTGACTGAATAATGGCGGACATATGCTGTTTCTTCACCAAGAATAATTGCCGCCAGCTGTGCTATACCCGAGTCACACACACCACGCTTACAGAAGAAATGCCTCTGGGAGATAGAATAGCGCTGTCTCTTTTGCTCACACACACCCCCAACAACTACTCAGCTTAGCTTGCAACAGCACATAATTTACTGCCTAGACCTTGAGCTATTTGAGATACGCAGCAAGGACGGCAAATGAGAGGATGCATTGGCATTACTGTCTCCTGTGTCATTGTATTTGCTGTTTTGAGTCATTCACCTTCATGCTCACACAGTCGAACATAAGTGTTTGTTTTCATCTTTTAGTTTAATGGCAATTTCAACATTTACTATACACTACTGATAAATTATACCTTAACACAGTAAACGTCCCATAAACTAGAGCGAGAATCAATAAATTCTTGCACGCTGGCTGTTGCATTGTTAATGTATCGTACACACAGCCAGGAAGTGTGTGTGTGGGAAAAAAGGGTACGCCATCTTTTTTTTAGTCTTTTAACAAGTCTGTTTAGGCAGCTGAAGGGAAAAAAAAGAAAAAGAAAAACAAAGAAAAAAATCACAGTTGGTGAGTTGTGTATGAAAATGAGCATGTCTAGCTTAAGCACTGCTTTTCAACAAACTGTCTGTCTAGATTTGGTAGTGCTCACGTAGGTCCGAAACTTTTTCTGTCGACACACTGCTGAAATAAAATCACGACGAACTTGTGACCTTGCGGACACGTACACCCACGTCTGTTACTACTTATTACCTTCGAACTTAACTTTGTGCTGCCGCTAAACACAGTTCACGACTACTGCGTGAAAATGAATTAACTACCAATGTTTTGCTGTCACTCATTTTTGCTGCCAAACAACCCACATTAGCATTACCTATCCAATGGACAAGTGAACAATTGCATTCACCTGTCCAAGCTGATTTTTAAATGCCTCAGGCAAGCGTCCCAATTATTTGACGCATGCCACAGTGTGAAAGGACACACAGAATCATAAAGAGAGCACGCATACTAAAAAATTGCTACTACACTCATCAAACTGATTACTACAGTAGAACCCTCTTATAGTTTTCCACTTTTTCCTGGTTATAATGCTGCCTTCATTTGGTCCCTAAAACTGATTTGTAATAGGAAATTACCCTGTCATAATGTTTTCCCATTTATAATGTAAACTTAATTTGGTCCCTTGATAAACATTACACAGTCGAACCCAACTACTACATACAACATCGGCAACTACGACAACGCAACTACAACAATATACTCGATCCCCTTCAAAAAAAAATTTAAAAATTGAAATCGAAAAGTGCATTTATTAAAAATACTATTTCAAGTAGGAAAGATGTTTTAAAATACGTCTGTAAGCGTGCAATAATAATAGAGGTGGTGTCTGTTAATAAATAAGTCGCAGCTATTAAAGAACAAAAATCGGCGAAAAACTCTAAAAACGTCTGCTGAAATATATTTGTGCCGCGCGCCTGGATAGGTAGGCCGCGCACCTGGTAAGTTAAACAGTGCACACAACACCGAAGATAAGCAGGTAATGTGATGACGCATCTCTCTTCCGTCCTCTTTCTCCCTCTCCGTTTCTGCTCCTACTCACACCACGCGCACTGTCTACGGCCTACGCGTAAAGGCTGTTCACGGTAAAGTGAACACTTTGGAGCGCCTAGTTACTGTTTTCTCTCGGCCGATTTGCATTCTTCCGTCATCTATTTATGATAAACATTTCCGTTTTTATATTAGACATAGCGTATATTTTAAACTCAACTAAAATTTTATGTCCGCGACCACCACAAAATATATTAATTGGTGCTGTTCTCATGAAAATGGTTTTGAAAAGTGTTCACTTTACCGTGAACAGTCTATAGCTTGCTCTGTACATCGACTGCGTGAGTAGCAACAGTGATAGCCAAGCAGCTCATGTTTACTTCTTCAGCCCTTATACCCTCTTTGTGATTCCGAGCAAGGCCATAATTAACCGTTTACCATGTGTGCTCAATATGTGACTGTTTCATGTGTGTATAATGTGATGTGTTAATTACCTATTGTTTTGAGAGCCTACTTATAATTTTTATATAAGAAATGTTAAATCCAATATTATTGTGTATACGCCTACAATTTTTAATTTATATTCACTGCTTTTCATAGTTGTAATTTCGGGAGAAAATACACCCAGTAACTACGCAATGTTTTTTTTTATTTCAGCGTGATAGGGAAACATTTTTGCTTTAATAGAACAAAATTGTAGGAAATGTTTAGGTACTTTGTATATTATTTAATCAAAAATAAAGATGCCGAACAATTAAAATATTACTAAGTTTCATTTTACCGGGATTTTACGTAACAACACGCTGAAAATATATTATCGTGCCCTAAAAAATTACCGTTGCCACATTCAACACTTTACTTTACTACGCCCGACACCAAAAATATGTCGCGTTACATTCACGCAACTCATTTTCCTTGCCAACAAGAAGTTGTGTTTATATTTCTGCGGTTTATTTTTATTTTCTGGTGGACAGAGCAGCAAGTTACATCGCGCACTGTAAATTTTTCGTGATTTTGAAAAAATGGTTGTATTATACTGTACAATCCTGTAGAAGCGTTTAACGTAACAGAAATATAAGTATCGAGCGTTTAAACACTTTACAATCGCAACATATTTCCAGTACGCAACACTAATATTATACTACACAGACAGGCAGTCGCCAGTCAGGCACATGCTGTGCCGTAGAAGCTAATGGCGCATGAAGCGCCCCAGTGGACAGCTCAGAAACTAAGACTTATAGCTCCTTAAGAATGCACTACAGTACAAGCTTGTTAGTTGCCGACGCTTGGCACAGAGCGCAGCACACGAGTCGATATTCGTCACTCGTGCCGCTGCGGGCCTCGCGCCATCGCCGTTAACAATTTTATTTCTATTTTTCAACACGAATTGGGGAGGGTATTATAGGCTTATCTAGTATAAAAATCTTCAGAAAAAGTCGGGATTTAATATAAAAACAATACTTTGTTTTAAAAAACTGTGTTATTAATGAGAGTAACACTGATACACGGTATCAGAGCAAGAAAAACACCGACCTGAACAAAAAAAAATGTTTAGGGGTTAAAAATGGGAATTTCGGCAACTACGACAATGACGCAACTACGACAAAATTCTAGAGTATTATTGCTTGTCGTAGTTGCGGGGCTCCACTGTAACAGGGTTCTACTGTACATGTGCTACGTCGAAAGTAACACGACATTCGCCTCAACTCTTTGTCTTTTTGTGCTGGCGAGTTGTGTTTACATTTCAGTAATTCATTTTTTATCTTACGATGTACGCTATAGCACGGCGCTAGAATAACCTGCTGCACGACAAAACAGCAAAACACTGTCTCTCGGGCTGTCCGCCTCTGCATTTTTTCAACATCATGTCGTTAATCTGATGCACGGCAGCCGGCCAGCTGCTAAGTACGTCACAAGGAAGGATCTAGGCTTGCACATTGTTATGCAATGCCACCTATACACGCCACAGCACTCGTCACTCACGTTTGCTGTTAAAATTTGTGGAGACTTGGTAACTGTTATAAGCTTGTCTGGTATCAATTTCTTCAGAAAAATTATGCCCATTAAATGAAATCATTATTACTTTCTCGAAAATTGTCAGTTTTAAGTTGGTGACAGTTTAACACAAATTTAGACCAAAAATTATATAACATTTAACAATCTAACAGTAAAAAAATATATATATAAATTTGACGTACAGTAAAGATATACAGTGGAACCCCTTTTTCACACTTCTCAAAGGACCTGGAAAAATTGTTATAAAATGCTAGAAAGTGTAAAAAGAGAGAAATATCTTAAATGTAAAAGTAGCAAATGAGATCACAAAAAGTAGGTGTAAAATAAAGGAAAAGGGTTGAGGAGGTGAAAAAAAAAAGTTCTACTGCATATATACATACATACACATACATACGTACATTATAAAAATACGTAGTAATTTTGCTACATGATATTGTATTGATATTTTTTGCCATTCCAAGTACACTTCGTACCTTGTTGTCCTCATTGCTTAGTTTGTAGAGCCAAGCCAGTGCGTGCTGTAGGCAGTGGTTGTCGTTTCCTTCGTGGGCTGTCATGATAGCTTCCTTCAGTGCCTGAATTGCTTCTTTGCTGCAAGTCATCACTACCGTATTTTACAAGACAGTGTACTTACAGCCAAATGGCTCAGTTCAACACAGCAACATTTCAAATACTGCAATTTTGAGTCATTAATTCGTAGAGTATTAAAATTAATTTATATGAATGAACATGCGTTACCATATTTAAACACTCCATTAGGAGTTCTGCCTGCTTATAGCTTTATTGCACTATCCGTGACTTGAAACACGTAGGCACTAAGGTCTACTTTTTCTTGCTCACTACTGTACTTGTTTCATCACCTCTACATCAAACTGGCAAAGTTCTTCCATAGACAACAACTCACATGAACAAGACATTAAATAATAACTGTATACATATTTGTATGGTCAGCTCATAATTAAGATTAAAAAGTATGATTTGTGGCTGGGGCAACTTTATGAAGAACTTGAGTTGAAAAACAAACATCTAAAACTTAACTATGAATGCGCCCATTTTAATGATCTTCACTCTATCAAAACACATGTATAAAAAAAGAGAACATGTCATCGGGTGTGTGACAATTCTGAAACAATACTGTATTCGTAAACATACACAATGTAGGTATGCATGTACAAAGTGGTTTTTGAATTAACCTGATTATCTTGACATGTTGCCGAATCATATCTAGGTAGCACACAAGTTAATATCACTAATGTAATAACTAGTGATAGGACGATTTAATTATAGATTCTTCGATTCTAGCGTTTATGGACAGCATCGAGGAATCAAACTTTTTTCGATTGTTGGACATTTCAAGATCGATTCGAATCACACTCGCCAACGAGACATAACAAAACAAAGGCATTAACTGTAACAGCAATCAAATCTATGTATGTAGATAACGAGTTTAATCCTTATTTTAGCACAGAAATGATTTGCATTTGATTTTGTTGGAATTTGCATGACTCAAGAGTCACAAATCGTAAGCATTTATTTAAAGAGACACTCGTGTAAGTGGCGGAAGACATTTAAAATGACGATGTTGGCTAACCCGACTAGATTTTTGTTGAAGTGACATCAGGCATAAACTAGGTTAAAACACGAATGCGAAGTTTGAAAGTTAATACGTTTGTGTAATGATGGCTACAAAAGATAAGTGCAGTAGCATGTGGGATTATTTTACAATCGCAGAGAATGATACAAATGTCGCAATTCGTACCTTTTGTAAAACAAAAATTTCAAGAGGTGGGAAGTCACGTACGACAACAAATTTGTTCAAACATTTGCAACGTTTTCCACGAAGTTGAAATGTTCAAACGACATAAAGATAGTGAGGACTCTGCTTCAGAAAACTTAAATGCTGTGGAAAATTTGTCTCGTCCTTCAACTTCGTCTTCACCCGCTTCACAAAATTGGACGCCGATTGTAGTAAACAAACCTACTCAAGTTCAACCAACTTTGAAAGCATGCTACGAGAGGAAAGCGCAGTTTGCAATTGATGATCCAAGGGCCAAAAAATTACTTCACATATTGCATGGATGATATGCGAAGACCACCAGCTTTTCTCAATTGTTGAAGACAAGGGGTTCACTGCATTAATGGCACATATTGAGCCTAGATATCCAATGCCTAGCCGCAAGTATTTTTCAGTGAAGATTATTCCACAGCTGTATGAAGAAGTTTGTACAAAAGTTAAAAGTTTGTTGAGTGAAGCATCTCTACAGACACGTGGACATCAGTAGGGAATTATGACTATCTATCCCTCACTGTTCATTTTACTGGCAATAACTTTGAATTCAGGCACATTTCTTTGGACGTTTTACCATTCCCTGGGATTAGTCATACATGTGGCAATTTTGCCAACTTCCTTGAAGAAACTCTTGAAACGTGCGGCTTAACTGGGAAAGTTTCTGCTGTAGTTAGAGATAATGGTAGAAATATGGTTGCTGCAATGGAGCAAGGTGGTTTCAAAAATATTCCCTGTCTCGTAGTTGTTATGTTTCACAGATATCAAGTGATTTTTGTATCCAAGTACTAACCCATTGTCCATCTGTACATGAAATATAAGGATTTCTGTTTTTTGATAAAGCTTGCACCCAAAATAAGTAAATAATTTCTTTGGTATTTCACCATAGCAGGCTAGCAGAATCGAATTGAATCGAGAATCTGAGCTAAAATTTCTAAACGGAATTGAGAATCGGAATCAAGGAAATAGTGGGATCGTCCCATCACTAGAACTACGTATAATTAATTAATTAAAATGTAATAACTAGATACACATGAAACTACAGCAGTGAACTTTGCTGCATAGTCACATACAGGTCACAGATTGAAATGCCATTGAACAAACACTATGGCAGAAAGCTTGCACACTAGATCAGTGTCTTACTGCTACAAACCACAGGAGACTCTATAAACATGCCACTGTCACCTTTATCACTCCGTAGCTTCTAGGCCTTAGGTACAGGAAAAAGCTCCAAGTAGGCAGCAGCCTATGAATCCTTTCTCATGCAGAAAATAATAATTTTTGTATTATTTAACTGAAAAGTCTGGAAAGATATTGAAAACGCCTCATTATAGGAGCATTTCAATTTATGATTATTTCTGTAAATAACTGCTATTAATTGTCACATGACTTTCAGTGGAAGGTGAGGGATGGTTCTGGTTTTACCTAAAAATTTTCCATTAGCTTAATTGTTACTGTATATTTGCTTCACTTATTCAGATGTAATGTACATAATGCAAATTAAGGTACACTAGACCCTCGATTTTACGAATACTCACGGTTCCTCTCATCGCATTCGTAAAATCGCTACCTTCGAAAATTCGATAGCGGCTTATTTTTAGCCCCCCCCCCCCACCTAAAAAGAAAATTTTAAAATTGCATTTTTTCTGCAAAGTGTCTCTAGGCCCTGACTTCCGTAGCGTATTGCGGGAAATTAATTAACGTAATAATGTAAACATAAGTTGATATCAGTAGCCAGACGTCATACAGTTGAGCGGTAGATATGACAGACCCTTGTCCCCAAAAAATGAGAAAATTGAGATTCCGAGTGTCTTCTCTCGAGCGAATTGTCCGACTCCCGTAGCATTTAACAGAAAAATAAAGCAAGTGATAGTTTAAAATAATATAAATTTATATCAATACTCAGACGTCTTATGATCAAAAGAACACCGCTAAACAATAGATATGACCAATCCTTTTCCTAAAAAAAATGAGAAAATCGAGATTCAGAGTGTCTTCTCTCGAGCGAATAGACCGAATTCCGTAGCATTTAATGGAAAAATAACGCAAGTGATAGTTGAAACATAAATTTATATCAATAGGCAGACATCTTACGATCAAAAGAACACCGCTAAACAATAGATATGATCGACATTTGTCCTATAAAAAAAGAGAAAACCGAGCTGTCGAGTGCCTTCTCACGAGCGAATAGCCCGATTTGCGTAACGTTTAATGGAAAAAAGTAGGCATTCCTTACTAGTAAAATGCCCTTGTAAATTATTCGCAAAAGAAAGAAGGAATAAGTGGATGTATTTATTCATTGCGCAGTTTTATATAACTTAACGTAAAAACATTCCCTCGACGTTGTTGATGAATTGTACGAGAACGTAGATACTAGTAGCGTGCAGAGCTGACAGATAGCGCAACTGTACGAACGTTCACAAGATGGAATACAGATAGCGGCACAGTAGCATATACCGACGTTGTTCCAAAAATGCCATTTTGTGACATTCTTACCTAAAATCGTCGAGAATTACATGTATAAGTGATTGAAAATAATCACTTTCACAGTCAATATATGCGGTAAAAATAAATTAGGAGTTCCGGGATTACATAATACACGAACGTATATTTATTTTCCAAGTTCGACATACCCGGAGACAAATGTTTCTACACTTGGGTAATAGGTAGCGCTATTATCGTGCTCACTTGTGGAACCCACGTTTTACGACACGCAGTAACGCACTGTTTAAGCAAATTATGCACCAAGTTAATTGTTTCAAGTACGTATGGTGTTAACGCAATAAAGAAAAATATCACGCTACTATTTATAGGGTTCGTGTAAAAAAGTAAACTCATTCGGCGCGAGACGAGAGAGATATAAGACGTTGTGAAACAGCCTAGAAGGGGGCTGTACTATAGTTAAATGAGCATATGTGCATGCGCTGGAACTTAGCGTCTATAGTACGACCTCAATATAGATCCTAATACGCCGTAGTTGGAGACAGGCCGGCCGGCTTGGCACAGGCGGCGGCGCGCGGTTTTCAAACTGTCACTGCCGCATTTTTTAACGGATTTTCGCTATTTTTGTTTTATTTTTAATATTGTGACTTACCAAGTAATAACTGCAACTCTACAATTCATATTTTAATGCCGTGAATTAGATAAGTATGTTTTATTCATTGTCAACATAATTCCTTACAACTTTTTTGTCATATAATTTTGTTATTTTTTTAGGGTTCCTGAGATTGTATTCGTAGAATCGCTACCTTCGTTAAATCCAGGGTTCGTAAAATCGGGGGGTCTAAAGTAGTTAGCTAAGCTTCTATTATATACTAATGTAATGTTACTGGCCACTCGGGACCCCAGATATGTTCCGGTGGAAATATTTTTTTTTTAAAATTAAGTATTTCCCTTTTATTTTTTTTGTTGAAATAAAAAAAACTTAATTTTTTTTGTGAGTGTTTGAGATCCCTGATGCCATGCCAGGATGCAAGTATGAGCCATAAGGATGTTAAGGTGTTGGAATCAGTTACCTAGATACATTAAGTGGTGAATTCAGAAGCCTTTTAAAACTCTCAATACAGCTGCCCTTGCCCGGCTTACTAACAGAATTGATGGTGTCCTGGTCCTGTGTTTGTATGCAAGGCTACCAGTGTAGTGCAATTTTTTTTTAAGTAGCCAAAAGGGTTAAAATACTTTTTTTTTATTTTAATGTGATTTCTTGCAGAGGTTGTAATCAGTAGTACTGGCAAATAGCAACAGAAGGAATTGTATATGTACTGTGAAATAAGAGCCCATGATAAAAAACTGTGAAAAGAACTATTTTTTGTGGATGCAGAGTTCAATAATGCCTGATGTTTTCTTTTTTTAATATTGTTGACTTGTTTGTTGATGCTTATTTTATTTGCGTGGCACCAGTTATTTTTTTATATTTGTTATCTTGTAAAAATTATTAGTTTCACAATTAAATTGTAATTTTTTTTTATTTTAAATTTTATCTGTAGTTTTAAGTAGTCAAGAACAGTAAGAGTTCCCGGAAGTGATGGTGGGGGATAGTGATTCTCGCTGGACTGCCGGTGTGTGGTCAGCGATTTTCCTCGGCCATTGATGCTCGACCTTTGAAGCGAGAATTACGTGCGTGGAGTGTAGGGACTCAGGGCGGCCATTACTGCGGCCACGTGGGAAATTAATATAAGCCTTGAGTTTGCTTAGGCGCATAAGAGTATCATAATGTCTGAGTCGTGGCAATTGGGAGAATAACTCAATATTAGTTTTTTTTTTATTGTATTATTTCGAGATGAACTACATTTTTTTTCGGTGCACCGCGATAGTGACCTTGCTTGCAACTGATGGGAACCCCACTGTTCTTGTTCTTTGCCAAGCTCAATAATACTGTTCCTTATACTTCGCAACTTATTGCTGACTGCCACGTGTGTGTATAAACTTGTAGGTCTACAAAGTGAGCTTGTGCCGTCAGGCGCCAATAAAAGGAAAGCCAGTTCATCATGAACTTTTGTGTCTAATTTATTATGAACGGTGGCCAACCCCACTATTACCCAGAGATGAGAGTTCGTGCTTTGCTGCTGAATATTTCCAGCTAGCCGAGGGATGGTATGGGAAGTACCACCACACTAAACAAATATTGTCAAAATCTTGAATCAGAAAGCGGGAAAGAAAAATTCAATACGATGAGAACTACAAGATCTTAAATGCAGAAACACAGCATACGTACTTGTGCCCAAACAATGTGTGGAGCATAGCGAGGTTGAGTGCTGCGTATCGCAGTCCTCGGACCTTCTCATCCGGGTTAAGGCCCTTGCCCTCTGGGAGAAACGAGTTGCGGTCCCAGCAATGGTGAAGGCTGTCCACTGCCCCACAGTACTCTTTTGTCCGTACACAGTTCAGGAATCGCAAGAAGTGCTGAAATCAAAGCCAGAATTTTGAATTGGTCCAAGTTAACGATGCTTCTTAGACAGAAAACATGTTTGTGCAGAATGCTGTTCAATGTAAACACACTTAGACATTTTCTGATAACATTTTTACCCTGCATGAATTTTATACATAATAAAAAAATCAAAGTAAAATGTTACTGTTTTTTGTAAAAAAAAAAAAAGTATAATTTTAACTATCAAGTGTTACAATGCAAAACTCTAGAATGTCAAAATGTTTTTTTATTGGACTAAAATGTTGGTGACATTGTTTACTAACTGTATACTACTCAATGTAAATTTAAATACTTTACTTTTTTGCTGCTTAGCTTTAAAGGAGTAAATACTCTAACTGCATGTGTGTTATCAATATGAGTTATATACTATACACCAGTTATGTTTGCACAAACTGCAATTAAAAAAAAAATAGTACCAGTGATTGAAAAAATAGTACCAGTGCAAAGACAAATAAGGAATAAAATGAGAGATGGGTAGAGGGGGAGGGTTGTAGGTTAAATGGACGAGAAGCTGACGTAGTGATATAACTATTCTGTCGCCAGTTCAATGCATCGGCCACAGTGCAGCTGCTCACAATTAGATAACTATTCAGCCTAACCTAATATATACATGTCCAGTAACAACAAACTTCTTAACATTTTTACACAGTACTCTAACATTACTAAAGTTAAAAAATAAAAATTAACTCACAAAACCAAACTAGGTATTTATATTTTTATTTTATACCATCACAAGGGAGCACCCACGACTTTTCCTTTACAAGAGGGCAAGGATCGGCAAGGGGGAACAATACTTAATATAAACTACGAGTAGGCACTGTGTTGCAAATTACGTAAATTTGCAATAACACAATTTTTGGACAGACGTGCTGATGTGACAAAAATAAGGTGACTAGGGAAAAAAATACTTCCACAGTACACCTGTCATGCTTGCTCTCTCTCTCTCTCAAACAAGCTACGCACAGTGTTGTCAAGTTTCGCTGGACCGGCTTGGCCTACCAAGCAGATTGTTGCCTTGTTGCCTCACAAGTAACATTTTTTTTGCAGAGCTAATAATTTTGAAAACTGCTCCGTGTTACAAGGGCATTTACTGTATTCTTTTTATTGTACGTACGTCATATTGATTGATTGACTTTAGGTTCTGAAAACAGACTCGTTGCTTCTAGACACTACTCTTTAAAAAAATATTAGCTTCACTTTAAATTATTTTCAAGAACAGTACATATCTACATTTGACTCATTAAAAAATTAAGTTGGGTAACGAACTGAAATATGTAATTCTTATGCATCTAGGCACCTTACTGTCCTAATATATATTGTAAATTACAGACATGCAACTCTTGACAAAGATCTCATTTATTTAATGTATATTACTAACTCCACACACACAAAAACGTTAGTGCACAAATGCACACACATATGCACATACAGAAATGCACACAATCACACATACACACACCCACATACACACTCTCTCTCTCTGAACTGACTTTTCCTTTGGAAACTACAATAAACAAAAAAAAAAAAAAAAAAAAAAAAAAAAAAAAAAAAAAAAAAAAAAAAAAAAAAAACTTAGGAAGGTTTGAAACAAAATGGGGAGTGAGGCATAAGTCCCTACTCCCCCCCCCCCCCCAACTAGGTGTGCCCATGTACCACAATAACATTACAGAACAAAATTTTAATTGTGACTGCACTGCATGCCTACATCAAATTATTGTGAGCAAAAATGTAGCCAAATAAATGTGCACATTAGGTATGTTAGTAAATACTGCATTGCATGCCTACATCAAACTATTGTGAGCAAAAATTTAGCCAAATAAATGTGCTACATTATGTTAGTAAATACTGCAATGAGTTATTAGCACGCTAATGTAGTATAAAAAAATTATCCTAAAATAAGGATAAACACGTTATCCCCTTTACATAAGGGCATTCTCAGGATAAAAGAAAGCATTACCAAATAAGATATCAAAATTTTTGGGTTGCACGTTTCACTTGTGTTAACATGAATGTTTAGCAAAGAACTGAATAAAATACAGTACTGATATAAATGTATTGTCCATACCGTACAAGAATTCCATTATTTGACAGATCACAAAAAAGTAGGGCAATGTAAACAAAACATTATGTATCCTTCCACCACCATGTGCTTTCCAGCTGACAATCAAAACATGTCAACAGTAAAGGTATATTATGATTGCAATAACATTTAGGCCTAAACTGTGTTGTGATTTTCTTGAGATTATTTTTTAGATCTCAGACAAATAATTTATTTTCAATACTAGAAGCACATTAATCTTATTAGGCTTAGGTGGGCAATGTTAATGGAATTATTTCAAATTACAGCAATGGATAGCCTACTCTACAGATATTAAGTTAATACAATTATTTAAAATTTAACTTTTTCTTGTACATTTTTCTAGATTTGATCAAAATTGTAACATTTAATGGCGTTACCAGAAATAAACAAACATGTATGGGCAAATTATGTTTTCTACCTGACATCTAAAAAGATTAAATAATAGTAGCTTATTTGGTTACTGCAAACTGAAGTTGCAAGAGCTTATTACAGTGCAAGCAAACATATTTAAACTTTAATAATAATTAAAATAGGCTAATTATTGCAAGAATTATTAAAATTATTTTTCGTGTTGCCTTTAATTTGGTTCTGTACTATCAGATCATAAAGCCGTATAGGCCTAGTTTAAGTTTCCAGTTGTAGACTATTAAACAAACTTACCTTTTGTGGTAGGCCTACCTTTGAAAAATCAGTGTTAGTCTATTATAGTCATGTGACTATTGTAGGCTATATAGCAAAAATTTGTGCTCTCACAACTTAAACGGAAATAATAAATCAATAAAAAGCATAAGTAATAAACAAACATGGGTAGGCCTAATTGCCCAGATCAGGTTTAAATATTTTGTTGATTAATTAACACATGTCATCAAACCAGTACACTTTAATGACCGGGAAATATATAGACGTACCTCTTCTGGCCGTTTCTTTTGGTAACATGTAGGCCTAAATTTTTGCAGCTGACGGTAAGCACAAAATCTCACGTGGACTTTATATTAACCACTAACTTGCTTAAAACAAAAAAAAAAAAAAAACACGGACATTTTCTTACAAAAAGAATTTATTGAGCCGGCACCTTGAAAAAGCATGTTTACATAAAAGACTACAACAAGAACCGTAGGTGTTTACCCACAAAATTCTGTTAAAATAAAAGTTAGGTAATATTCTTAAAATTTTATGTAGCACTTTTGTCCAGACAGATTATGTACTTCTTATTTAGCGAATGTTTTTGTAGATATGCCAGCTGAAGTTCCTGTCTTCCGAATCACGTCTTAATATCCCGTTGTCTTTAGCGATTACAAGCCGCGTATTTTAATCCCTGAATTGCAATATATTACAATTACATACATGCACAAAATATTAAAATAACACCGTACAAGAATCTCAAACGAACACGAACACACGAGAAGCTCAACCTTAAACTATCGCAACGCAAATGGCCGCTCTTTGTTTTAGTTGCCGGACGTCATAATATCCCATTGGCAATTACAGGCTGGGTTTTATGATCCACACATTACAATATATTACATATATGCACAGAATAATAAAGTTAACACATTATAAGAATCTCAAACACACGCGAACGCGGTAATGTTTCACATTTGCAAATGGCAGTGCTTTGTTTTGTTTTGGTTGTAGGTCGACTGATAATGGTGCGGTTGTTTGTAAATTAGTTATAAAATTGCGCGATTTGAATATAATAAAATAGTTAACTGACTAATGCTGGGTACGAAGCCGTGTTATTATATTACGTTTCCTCCAAAATGCGTACTTATTTTCACGTATAATACACACTACTTTCAGCGTCGGCGATGGAAGGTAACCGATTTGTTGATCAGGGCTGCCACTACTATTTTATCAGGTCATACGGTCACGTCCTGTTGTTTTAAATGGTTGCCACGTGTCTGGCACGTGTTAAAAATATTGGTAGCATCGGCTGTCAAAACACGGAATTCTTACATGGGATAGACAATATAATGTTGTGCAACTCTGTTCTTGTATGGTTGCGATATCTGTAGAGGTTGTTTAAATTTAACACAGACTATTATGAACGTGATCTGAGGGTAATACACAGTGTAGTGTGTTAGTTTTCCACAGTAAATTTTGGACCTCTACATCAACAACTGGTCAATAGCAAAGCTTAATTATGACACAACATGCAGGGCTGGAATATTTAAAAAAGAATGTTTTAAAAAATGTGTTTAAAATACAGTAGTTTAAAACCTCATACTTTGAAAAAAAACACATTTAAAACCAAATGTGGCGTCACTCTCATGTGTTAATTCATGGACAAACAGAAAATTAACTACGTATTCTTGAATCAGGCTGCCTTCAACAAGATGCGCGAGAAAAGAACTACCATTCCCTGCATGAAAGTTACCAATTTTCCTCCTGATTACCTATACGTCACGCCTAGACATACGAATAAGTGATAAAATACAAAACTAACTAAAATCATGTTTATAGGTTATGTATTAGTAAAACATTATTAGTGTGTATAAAAAATTATTTATTTGTTTAACACAAATGACAGGTGGATTTGTTTTAAAATGTAAGAAAAAACTGTCTAACATAAAAAATTCTTTAAACAAAAAAAAAATTTTTTATTTCAAACAGTATTTTTGCCAACCCAGACTACGTGGCAACTCACCACGCCGGGGTAGTCCGGGTTATCTCTTTGCAGGCTATGAATCTTCTTCTGCAGTTCTCGTGGTGGAAGGGCAGCAGGTTCATTGTTCTGTATCAGTGCTGCCTGCTGGGAGATGAACAGATCGGCCTGCCTCTTTGACCAACACACCCTCTCGCTGTCACTACACACAAATGCAAGCACCTACAGGCTTCAAACAACGGGCAAGTAAAAGGACACATCATTTTATAAAAAATATATACAACGGTTATTTACTTTTTTTTTAATTCCAATGGACTGTAAACAAAATGGTAATGAACAGAAAAAGACTTGTACTGTAAAAAGATATAGGTATAGGTACATCTTTCAGCTACTTTTCAACATAATCACCACACAAATTAGGACCCTTGTACCAGAGCAACAGCTTTCCAATATCCTCTGTAAAAAAAGTATCCACTTGTCTATTGAACCCTGATCGTTTGAACATTTTGGGTGTAGTACGCATACAAGGAGCATTAAATGTCGCTATTGCAGTGTCGTTTCTTAATGGGATGCCCATGAAATGACAGCAAGCAAATTGTATCTCAGCAAATGTCCACAACCATCCTTCAACTGATGTGTTGGTTTGGCTACCGAACATGGTTGATGGAAGGAGGTAAACAATAGTACTGAGTTGCGATTCGCTTGCTATCATATCATGGCATGCCATGAAGAAACAATACTGCAATACAACATTTGATGCACCTGAAAAATAAAGGGAAAAATAATAATAATAATAATAATAACAATAACAATAATCCTTATAAAAAATTTAGCACTGCAAGTTTTATAGTCCATGCAGTTCAAGTTTGCGTGATTGTGACAATTATGACTAGTTCTTCCATTGTGTTGACATTTAAACTACAGTTTTCTAAACAATTCTGTTTAGAGACACTCTTCCAACAGAAATGAAAAATAAGGCAAAATTATAATGTGCAGAATATACCCAATGTATGTACTTGTGCAAATATAACACGTAGGTAAATTTAGTTATGAATTGTTAACATTCAAGGTTCTAATCAACATGTAAGTGTAAATTACGGTTAACGTCCCACTCCCCTCTTTCCCAGTCACAACACAAAAAGTGCAAAGGATGTTATGGTCGGCTGTATGATTACCAGCTACCAGCAGCAATAAGGTGGCAGTGCTGGAGCAGCAGCTAGCAGCACCTGTGTGACATGCAGATGCTGCGAGATACATATTATTTCAGTCTTGTCAGGCGAGTAAGCCCTCTGATACTAAATTTCTTAACCACGAAAGGCTTTAATAAGATACACGAAAGTATGAAAATATGGCAGCACTGCTTACAATGTAACCTGGTGCAGCAAGACCCCAACAGTAAACACACGCACAACTGATACATTATTCACCTCCCTGTGATCTATGGACAAGGGAATGTTGCAGTGTACATGTTGGCACCGGAAATGTAAAGTCAAAAATACTGGCCTCACAAAATTCCAATCTTATTCCTTTAAATGGCATGAAAATCACTCAAATCCATACATACAAGTTAATGAAAAAGAATAAATAAACTGGAGAGAGTTAAATCAATTAAATAAAAGCTCCTACCTTAACATTTTTTCTCAGGGATAAAAAATTTCAGTTATGCCTAGATAGTGTAAAATTTTTAATTAAAATAAGTTTTTTAATGTAAATAGTTTATTTTTGGTCAGTTTCTAGCAAAAAAACATGTGCACAGCATTTACGGTATGTAATTTAATTCAGTATTTGATTAAAGTCACATGTAGCAGATTAGCAATATTTTGTAAATTCGACTATAGTCCAATGTAGTTGTGGTGAGTGAGGGCTTGTAATATAGATGGAGCACCACCTGAATAAAAACACTCTCCAGTAGGATTATGCAATCACAACTATTATTCATACATTAAAATATGTATATAGTAACAGACTTACAGTAAGTTTAAGCACAGTATTGTTTTCATGTGACCAACTTCATTCAAAGTAGTATTTAAACATACAGTATTTCATATATACTACTATATAGTACATTTTTGCACTTTAACTACATTTGTACACATTCCACAATTACAAGCGTCTATTAAGTCACCTGAGCAGCTTTTCAATCAGTTAAAGGTGAACCCTGATTTAGCACAGGATAAGATGCTTTCTCCAAATGATAAGAGAAATTTGAACATTAGATAGATGTATAACCAAAACCACAAAAAAAAAAAAAAAAAGTACACAGTACGTTCAAAATATTGAAGAAAGAAGAATAAAATGACTACTGCCAACTTAAGAATAAGTAAAATAAGATGCTGTAGATTGAGACTAGATATTTACTTTATGCTATAATATATACCACTGTATTCTATTGTAGAGTAATAGGTACTTAATACTGTGTATTTTTATTTTTACTCCACACACTGTCTTTGGGAGATAACACAACACTTAAAAATTATTCTCGTGTTGTTACATTCAGTAAAATATAGTATTCAGTATTTTACAAATTAATGTAATACTGTATGTATTTTTTAATTCATGCCATGATTAGACACAACTTAGCTAAAGTAAGCAAACATATACCTACCTCCAGAGGTTACTTTCTGTAAATGTCCCTTTGATTCTAACATGTAAAACAAGTAAACAATTACTACCTTCAGAACTGTCAAAATGTACTGATGTTAAGTGGAACTGAGCATACGTAAAATGTTACCAAGATATAATCTAGTATATGATATAAGTTTGCCAGATGACAACAATTCTCTTCTGAGCAACATGCCTGGCAGGTTTGTTATGTTGAACTTTAACCATCAAGATTTCCTGGAAAAACAAGATCTCTGTAATCTTGCTTATAGACACTTTTCAATGAAGTGAAATTTTGACCTCAGGCAAATTTATTCAGTACAAACTATAAGATAATCACTCTGCAAATAACAAAAATGCTGCTTCCAGCACAAAATAAGATACTTACCGCCCCTTCCCACGCTTCACTTTGACGTCTCGGTTCCTGCTAATAGGCAAGCTCGACGCAGGTGTCTCTACATGCGATGCCCTGGAGTCACATGTTTTCGACATTTCACTCTCACCACCATCCTCAGGAGCGTTATCAAAAGTTCCTTGCGAGTAGTAGAGTTGGAATGTGTGGAATAGGGCAACAAGCTGAGAGAAGTTCAACTTGTCGAAATAGACCACGATACGCCGCAAAAATATACCTGTAATCATCAAATATACTTAACAACATAAAAAAATGGGTAATTTAAGGTGATAAAAACCAAACACTACACTATTTTCAGGAGATAGTGGTAGAAAAGACTGTTTGAATTTGACAGAATGAAGATGTTTGGGTGTTTTTAAACAGTGAGATCTTGATAGTAGATGAGGGTGAACGATGTGACAATGGAGCAGAGCCAAAATGCTAGAGCAGGACAAACTGAAGGTATCCAAGAAAACTCTATCAATAGCATCGTCGTGCACAATTCCCACATACTCAACAAGTCTGGGTCGATCCCACTGGGGATTGAACCCAAAATAAAACTGGTATGAGGTAAGAGCCCTAGTCGCTGCAACCTTATCTGAGTTTGAGATACAGATATAAAGAAGAGATAAGGGAGACACAGACATGCATACCTAGTGACCAATCACCCTTAAGTAAAAATCGGCTGTAACTTGTAGAGCACAGTTCCCATCATCACACGGCAACAAAGGCACCTTAAAAGTGTGAGATACAGATAAATAAACACTGAAAACACTAACTGAAATCTACACTTTTTTGAAGCCAAACTACAAAACTAAAATTCTACAAAACATTTATCAACATTATGAGTACACCCTTACCCATAATGACGCTAACGCGTAATCTTTTGCACTGTAGTTAAATTAACGAGCTTTTGGCATCAGTGATTGGTCTTCAGAAATATGTTACCCAAGAAAAATTTTTGCTCAAGAAATTGGCAAAAACTATCATCTAGGACCGACTTTTTTTGATTTCTACAAATCAGCTTAGAGAAACCTACAATTTTAACTAATCCTTTTAACGCTGAATTATGAACCATGCCCTCTCATGAAGCCTATGTATCCACTGTTATGAACTACATTATAGTAGGTTCAAATTATACACACATATATATGTGTGTGTAAATATGTCTATTTATGTGTGTATATGTATACATATATTTTTTAACTTTGTAACACATTCCCATTGCACTGGTCTACGAAAATAAAACACATTTCAGAAGGTTACCATCACGAACTATCAGAACATCACATACATTAAAAACACTGCCTCTGAGTTATACTGAATACCATATTTATTCAATTGTAAGCCAACATTTTTATACCATTTCGGACCGACAAAAACCCCGACTCGGCTTACAATCGGGCTCAACCATTTTACATACAGTTTTGACCAAATATAAATAAATACGTTTATAAAACAGGCAGTACACTTTCATCAGTACCGATACGGATGTAAAAGTGCATCTAATTCATAAAAACGTGTGGTTATTGCTAGACGGAGAGTGATCTCTAGCAATGTTATGGCCAGCCGACAGGTGACATCACCGCGTTGGCCGGCCCTTTGGCATGAGCGTGCCAATCTGGCAGTGTAGTCGCCGGCGTCCTGCGGTACACGCGTGCAGCCAGTCCGCTACGCTACCGCTGTATTTGCTGCTTGTATCTATTTACGTACTACACGGTTGCTGAGTTTAAAAATGAAGAGAAGACATTACACAGCCGAGTTTAAAAAAAAGTAATAAAAATGCAGAGGAAACGTCTAATCTAATATACTACCATAATTTTTTATGCCAGTTCATTAATATGATAAATTCACAGTTCCATTAAAGGCCTAATTCCATATTTACCTATCTACCACCCGCACATTATTTATAAAAAAAATTGGTAGTGGGTACGGCTACAGCTTCTTTACACTTTGCTGGCCGGCTGCCAGTCTGCCTGCACTACCTAGTAGGTACACTCCGACAGGACGTGCCAAGTGTCGTGTCGAACTACAGTGCCCGGCCGTGCCGAGCCACGTCAAATCAGCATTCCTCGCATGACGTGTCTCGTCCACCCAGTTGTTTACCTACTTCGTGTCAAGCTCTTCCATTCAACTGTGCCTGTCCGGCAGGCAGAAAGATAAATCATCATCAGCTCTAAAGAGTCTAGAGGTTAAAGGGCTGTAAAACTCTGTCATTATCATTATCCTCCCGTGCGCAGGACCTTCAAAATTCAGCTTATAATTGCCGTCATATATTTTTTTTAAGTATTGAAAGTTAGGAGTCAGTCAGCTTACATTCGGTGTCTGCCTATAATCCAGTAAATACGGTAACTAAAAACAGCATTTCATGTTCAGGTATACCTCAAAACCAAAGACTATACTTATCCAGATTGATACAAAACAACTAAAAGGTTCTAATATGAACTTTCCTACAGATTTTCTAGCAGTAAGATAGTTGAGTCAAAGTTTTAAGTCTCACAGCTCCAGCTGTGTAAAGAGAACACCACTTACCAGTTCAACACCTCGTTTGTAGGAACAGTTAACACACTAGATAATATATCAGCGTCAACCTTATTGCTACTTCGCTTCTGAGTTTCCAACGTGCACAACAGCCCAAGTTAGGCAGCGCTATTTACTAGGCACATCAAATTTGTGGCAGTGTGTTTGTAAATACGGCATTTTTACAAAACTAATCCACATACGTCCATTGTGCTAATGTAAAAAAAGAAAACTTACTTCAGACAAGGAAAGAATGCCACTGTTGAGACACTAAGCCCTCCAACATTGTTAAAAACTGCTTTTTCAGACTACCGTACTTCAAAATGTACTAACCAGAAGTGTGTGAAACTCAGATAGAAACATGCATTGAACTTTGGTACAGACTTTCCGCCAATAAAATTATATGTTCACTACTAAAAATCCCATTGTAAAAATGTATCCGTGCAAATCTGGTGTGCTAGTTCAGCGCTTTGCTCGTAGTTTTTTTTTCCTAACCTACCCTAACTACTAAGTTATGAGTGAGGCCCGGGGAAGGAGCGGGACTAAGTGCGTCTCAGGGCTGAGCCCCATACGCCTACAAGGGGGAAGTTTCATGCAGAGGAGGCATGCATCGCGGCAGAGAGGAATTGGGCAGACATGGCCGCAATTGGGGCCATGTCTACCTCCCTAAGTGTACCTATAGCTAAGCCATAATCTAAGAAGAGAGAGGGAAAAACCGGCATAGTACCGTAAAAACCCTCTCGACAGAATAGGAGTGTAACCACTCAGCAGTTACATCCATTAAAAATAAAAATGGCACTGGAAAAGCAGGAAGGTCCAGGTTGTTAGTAGAGTTGTGAAGTAAGAGTGGGGCTGGGGGGGCGGGAGCTTTGTTTCTTTATTTCTTTTCCTTTATTTTTGGGAGGGCGCTGGTTTTTAACCAGTGCACTAGTAGTGAGCAGCAGTTGGTGCACACTTCAAGGTCGCCCCTATATTTCCATCGCTTTTGAGTAGGCGGTACCATTAAGGGTATTGGTTACAAAAAATTTGGCAATTTCTATCTTCATTAAATACTATTATTTGTAGGCACTTAATTTTTGTATGACATATCTGTATCATAATTTCATTGCTTTTTGTGATGTACGTATTTATAAAGAACGAAAACTTACTGATGTGCAGAAATGAGATAATTCACACGGATATAACATGCCCAGAGTTAGTATGTAATGCTTTTAAAACCTCACAACGGAAATTTTTTATAACTGTAGTAAATTTCCGAAAATTGTTTTTTTTTGCATAACGTGATTTGTTGTTGCCCACAATTTTTTTACAAAATACCTTAGTTACGACAATTAAAAATTAATTTAAACCAAATTAATGATACTTTCCTGAAACTTTCTATAAATAATATGGTTAATTTTATCTGCACATCACAAAAAAAAAAAAAAAAAAACAACGGGCAATTTTGAAAAGCCTACATGATTTTCATCTGAGGGTATAGTAATCAAAGATTTCTTTTAAAGTTTCCAAATTCAACGCTATTTGGTACAAATATAAAATTATTTATTAATTTGTAGCCAATACCCTTAAGGACTCTGTCTACTAACATTGCAGCCAATGAAATTAAATGGAAAAAAAATTTAAAGACAATAGTTACTTCTCAATAGGCTATATCAATTTTAAAGATACTGTAACTCTTTCAAACAGATTGATAGTATTCTATTTAAGCGAAATTTCTCAAAGAATACTGTCACATTTGAAACATTTCCATTTTTAATGCATAATGTTTGATTATGAACCTCAAATCCTACGGTTAAATAAAATAAGTATAGAGCTTCATAAGGAGATTTACGTCATGAATTCATCGAATAAAGTAAATATAGAGCTTCATAAGGAGATTTACGTCAATGAATTCATCGAATAAAGTTGTGGCAAGACTTGTTACCTGAAGAACACTGGTGTAATATCAAAGAGGCATCTGCTGAGGGCTATCCACCACCATACAAACGTCACATGACAAGCACTACATACACTAAGAACTGCGAATTACGAGAGGTGGGGCTTTATTAATAAATACTAACTTTGTGAAAATGGTAAACTGCAAGATCCACAACATATCTTGAAATGCAGAAGCCAGCCTGATACATGCAACATGAAAGATCTTTACGCAGCGAACAATATGGCAGTCAAGGCTGCTGACTACTGGCCTTTACAGAACATATAAGTATACAATATTATTATTGTAATGAGTCAGCGCTCTCGATGGCATTGGACTGAGCAACCTGAAGAGCCACGCCACCTTCCCTTCCCCTGCTCGATACCTACAGCCCCGGCATCGAGATGGCAGACTGCGCTCCTCCTCCTCGCCCTACCCTGCTAGCTATATCTGGTCCCGCAACGAGGTGACGGACTGAGCCCCTCCTCCTCCCTTCATCTTTCCACCCCTGGCGACATGGAACACTTGGACTTGGGTGACGTCACAGGTGTTCTGAATGGGTGGGCATCTGTCAGTCATCCGAGACATGCATTCAGCTCGGATGTAACTGAATCTTACCGCTACACCTAGAACGTTCAGCTTACATCAACTAGCATGGTCAGCGAGCTCTGAAAATATTCTGGGCGTCGTGATGGCAACTATAAATACCGGTCGACTGCGCACATAGAGGTACTGAATGCGGCATTCGGCTGGTTAGTATTCACGACGGACTTGGCAGCGAGGGACGAGGCGGGACCAGCAGATCGAGGAGAAATTACGGACGTGTGGACGATGGCGACACTCTTCTTCGAGTGGTGTGAGCAAGTGTGAGAGTGGACGAACAGGTTGAACTGTAGCTGTGCATTGTGAGACATTTTTAGGTAGAAACTTATGTGGGCGGAGAACTGATTTGAGAGAGAGAGACATTTATTAATTATACTCTAGAGTAGTAAATTAGGCTTTTAGGGAGAGTACATGTATATAATATCTGTAAAATGTTTATTTAAAATGGTAAATAACAAGTGTTGTGTACTTAATGTAAAATGTTTATAGAGAAAGTAATAAATTTAAAAATTTAAGATTAATTTCATTGATTAAATTATCTAAGCCATCCATCCAAACTAACCTGGTTACGCCCTCATCAGCAAAGTTGTTGCAAAATATTTAGACTTTCTTTACAAAACATAAATTCAATCTGTAATTTTAGTTCTGGAAATGACAAATAAATGCTTAGTATTTAAAATTAAGTTTAAAAAAAACGTATATTTTACAAAAAATTATTACTTAATATTATATTTCAATTCATCCTACAGCAATATTTCTCACAAAATTTTACGTTAAGATATTTTCTTGTTTGGAAGAAGCATCTTTATAATTGTACCACTACAAATTAGTTTATTTTAACATTGATTCCCAATGAATAGGGCCTATCCGAGTAAACTACTTAAATTATTTTATATAGTGCTTTAACTAAATGTTTCGCCCAACTTGGCATAAATATTGGCTTCAGTAAGATAGCAGAATTTTTTAAATTCTACAGCTTAGGTCTATTGTATATTTTTAAGTTAGTAGCCTTCGGGAGGGAATATTTTTCCTGCAGGGGATTATAAAATTGGCACTACTGTAGCAATGGTGATCAAGTACGGCCTACTCAACAGAATGTACAAACTATGCAATATACCTTATTAATGCCTGAAACATTAAAATACAAAAATTGTACTATTAAAAGTGATCAAGTGATGCCAACTTCACAGAATGTACTAACTACACCAAATACCTTGTTGATGCCAGAAACATTAAATTACAATAATGGTACTAGTGATCAAGTGATGTCAACTTCATACAATGTACAAACTACGCCATTGTACTGCAGACTGCTGTATAACAACGCAAGATGACAGGTACCATAAATTGGGGTGAAGTTGGCTGCAAAATTTTCAAATCTTTAACACAATTAAAAAGTGCAGGCTTTCACTGCAGTTGTCTGCATTATCTTAGCTTTTGGATGTGAGAAGTGTCGGATAATTGTCTTGCGATGTTTCTGTAGTTACTGCGGATGCCATCATCAAGTAGTCAATGATAAACTGACTATCCAACAATGGCAGCTGCAAGGACTGCCAAAACATTGCAAGACCATCATCCGACACGACTCTCACCCAGAAGCCAAGATATTGCTTTAACACAATGTTTAATGCAAATTCTGTATGGAAACTTGCAATCTTAAATTGGCTGATTAGTATAATGATGTTTCTGTAAACAATAAATATTACTATTTTGTAGACAAGTGTTGAAATTTTTTTAGATTTTCAGTCAACTTCACCCTAACTGATGGTACCAATCAATTTTAAATAACATCCATAAATCACCTAATGGACCCACCAGAAGGGAAGGTGTCGCTCACCAATAATGCTGGTGCGGTGAACTGTTGGGTTGAGCTGAGATGGCTCACACATCAGTGACTTAAGGTTGTGCGAGATATCAAGGAGGCTGCTGATACCATCTTCAAAAATCATCTTCATCCGATCTTTGAAGTTCCGAATGGTTTTGAAAGACACGCTGTACCTCCCGCTGCTAATCTCCCTACAAAGTTCTGCCATGTCCATGTCCGGAGACTGAAAACAATTACACAACTTGCCAACTATATATACTTTGTCAGAAAATAAAACCTATAACATCTAACTTTTGATTCTAAACAAAATTTATCTTAAAAAAATTTTGCCCTTAGTAAGGCATTTTAATAGCAAGATTTTACTGTCATGTGGACATAATCACACAAAACAAATATGATTCAGGCATAAAAAAAACATGGCACTGCGTAATTTGACGGTGAAATCCATAAATGGACTAAGCACCAACTTCAAGTTCTCAGTAAAACATTCTATGGTATACGTTTTTAGATTTGAAAAAGTCTTACAAAATCTACTTCAGTCTTATAGTGTTAATGTTTAAGACTACAGGCAATAGGATTAAAATATTTTTTGTTTGCAAGACTGCTTCAATGCAGAAAAATATTTTATACATAACTAACAATAGGCACATGGTTTCTACCTAAAACTCAATTAATACAACAGCTCTAATGCTGATTCTGTCCTGTACGTTTAGATTTTAAAAATTGTACAAAAATTGCTAAATTGTGTTAATATTCTGCAGTTTTTTTTTTTTTTTTTTCAAAATTACAATAATATTTTCATTACTAATAAGCCTGTCAACGCTAAGCATTTCATAAAATATTTTTCCATGAGTATTATAAATAATTTTTAAGGCAATATTCATACTATCATCTTCTCCAATCCTTCAATTGTTGAAGGAGTTGGGAATGTCTGTGTGGTGATGGTGTGAGGTTGGCATCAATGGGATGACGTCGTTAGTTGTATAATGTAATGTCGGTTGGTTGTACAATAGAATAGATGCGCTGTAGTAAAAAATAAAGAAGGCTTGTTGCGAGTGTTGTACTGACGTGTGACGGCACTCTTAGAGATAGAGATCGCAAAGAGCAAGCATGACTTGTGTTATTTGAGGGAGAATGTCCCAAATTTTGCAAAATTAGGAGCACCTCTTAGAGACCTACAAAGGTCAAACACTTGTTGGCAATGGTTAAACACTCATACCGAAGCCTTTGAAGAGATTAAAAGTAAAATAGCAGCATCAGCAACACTTGTAAACTTTGACCCAACCTTACCTACAGTCATTCAAACAGACGCATCTAAGTCTGGGCTAGGATGCTGCCTCA
This sequence comes from Medauroidea extradentata, assembly GCA_003012365.1. NCBI lineage: Eukaryota > Metazoa > Arthropoda > Insecta > Phasmatodea > Phasmatidae > Medauroidea > Medauroidea extradentata. The sequence goes on from PNEQ01032600.1 coordinate 47,119, forward strand.
TGCAGAATAGTAAGCCGATTGCATTTGCATCACGGTGCCTAACTAATAGTGAATGCAATTATTCTCAAGTGGAAAAAGAAACACTAGGGATACAATGGTCACTACAAAAGTTTCATAACATAGTCTATGGATACCCAATAACAGTAATAACAGACCACAAGCCCCTAGTGTCACTGATGCAGAAAGAACTCCACACAACTGGGTGAACTAAACTTAAAATAATGAGGCTGAAGCTGTATAAGTATGAAATCAACGTGCTCTACACATCCAGGAAGGAGATGCATGTAGCTGATACCCTCTCAAGGGCATACATAACAGACCCTGTTAAGGAAGACCCTAGCATGGTAGAAATTGTTTATTCCTTACAGTCATTGCCTTTAAGTGACAGAGCGAGAGATGAGTTGGTCATAGCTTCACAAGAAGATCCAGTCCTGTGTGATGTGGTTAAATACTAGGCCTACAATAATAGATGGCCAAAACATATTTCCCAGGTGTCTGAAAAAGCACAAGAGTATTGGAAACACAGACATAACCTCTTCGTAGAGGAAGGTATCTTGTTGCTGAATGATATGGAGAGGGATTGTACACAAGTGGTCATCCCAGTGGCAATGAGAGGCAAGATACTCCAGTTATTACATGCTGGACATGAAGGAAGAGATAAATGCCAAGCAAAAGCCAGTCAGGCAGTGCATTGGCCTGCCATGAATGATCACATCACAGAGTACATTAGACTGTGCAAGGTATGTGAAGCAGAGCAGCCGGCTAAGCAGAAACAAGCTCTCTGTAGTAGACTCACTGCCAACCTGCCCTGGGAGCAAGTGTCGATAGACATATTAGATCATGGAAGAAGAAGTTATCTGGTCATAGTTGACCACTACTCTCAATGGTACGAAATTATTTCACTTCGAGACAAAACCGCTCCCTCAGATATTGACGCCTTTAAGACAGTAACAAGCACTCATGATCACCCAAGAACAATTTATTCTGATAATGTACCATTTGGCTCTTTTCTGTTTCATCAATATGCGAGTGCAATAAACAGCAAACTAGCGACTTCAAGCCCCAGACATCCACAGAGCAATGGGCAGGCAGAGAGAGAGCAGTGGGTCTTGCTAAAGTAATTTTGAGTAAATCAGAGGCAACAGGCAAGGATTGGAGGGATCTTGTGAGAGTGTACAGGAATGCACCCATAGTAGCATTAAAAACATCACCGGCACAACTACTCATGAACAGAACATTGAGGTCAGGGTTGCCAGTGACCACACATAACTTACAACCTAAGGTGCAGACAAATGTAACAGCTAAGGCAAAGGACTACCAACTGAAAACAGAAGCCTGGTACAACAAAACGGCTCGACCAGCAGTAGACCAGTTTCAACCTGGAGACACAGTACTAATGAGCACAGGGAAAAGAGAGTCATGAAAGGGCAGCATAGTGAAGAAACATGAGGCACCAAGGTCGCATTGGGCGAGAACTGGAAATGGGACTCTTCTGCGGCGAACAACAAAGCACATGCGGAGATGTTACACTGGACCACCAAGTCCCAACTCTAATAAAATCAGCTATGAGCGCAAACCGAAGAGTGCAATTGAGGATCAGACAGAGAGCAACAGTTACTCCAAGGTATCTCGGTTGACAGACGAGACAAGAAAAGATGACCAGTGGAATGATGGAGAAGGGGTATTCAGAAGATTTCCTGAGACTCAAATAGAAGACGCAAGAGAAGACGTCATGGGGACGATGGTGAAGAAGAGGGACTCGGAGGATTCCCGGAGGACCGAACAGGGGGTGACGAAGACAAGGTGAGGGAGAAGGCAGTAAAAGTGACTCATAGTGGTAGAACAAGCAGAAAACCACAACGCTTCATTGAAACAGTGTAAAAAAATGATTGAGACTGTATAAAAGGGGAAGGCATTGAAAGAGTTGGGAATGTCTGTGTGTGGTGATGGTGTGAGGTTGGCATCAATGGGATGATGCCGTTAGTTGTATAATGTAATGACGGTTGGTTGTACAACAGAATATATGCACTGTAGTAAAATAAAGAAGGCTTGTTTATTTATTTATTTATTTATGTTTTATTATGTTGATCATCTATTCCTGATACTTAAACAACAATAATAAATAGAGTTAGCAATGGATGAAAAGCATCTTTCAGTTATCATGCTGAGGCACGAGATTGCTTAAGGCCTTTTCACACAGTCAAATATTTATTGAAATCAATTTCTTGAATAGCATTGGGTTCAAGAAACTTAATTCAATAAAGATTGAAAGGACCACTTGAAAATTTATCACACAATTTGTAAACAAAATATGTACAAAACAAATAATGTAAACCTACGTATTTTACAATTATCTACTAACTTTGTACGACACAAAAATATTTGGTTAGCTACTACAAAATTTTGTATTATTTTTGTATATATTATTTAAAAGAATAATTGCTCTGCCTTGTTTTAATATGATTAAATTCACATTCAGTCAAATAATATGTTATTTAAATTAATACTCTAAGAAAAATCTCTACACAATTCTAAAATATTTTGATTCAAGAAAATTTCAAACATGTACATAACGAAAATTGTTGACGAAATTCAAAACATTCAATAAATTGAAAGACAAAATGGCCACGGTTATGATATCAACATTGCATCACAAGACATTCAAGAGACTGAATTCATTAAATTTAATAGAAAACTGAAGCAAAATCTGATAGTCTGAAATGGCCTTTACAACAGAAAAGTGACAGTCTCTCTGCACTACATCAGGGCTACATGGTGAGTAGTCCAATTGCTCCCAGACAAACTTTGTAATCAGTTAAGCTGTGTTTCACCAGCAGTAGCATGTGTTCCAGCATTATCATCAAGAAAAAACTTCATTGCCCAGCATGCCACACCTCTTGTTTTGAATTGTAAGGTGAAGTTTCCTGAGGATATTCCACAACATTTCAACAACAGTTCTCTTCGCCAGTAGCGCTGTTCGTAGTAGGAAGAGTTGGAAAACTGTTTTACGATATGTGCAACATGCCTTAAATCAGACGTCGGCATGTAGGGTTAAATGTCTCTTGACAGGGAGCTCAATGGAGGTGGAATCATCGGACTGAGACAGACATGAAATAGGGAATAAATTAGGCACTGGACAGTAATAGACACCAACCGTTCTTTTACCAATGTGAATTCTGAAAACTATGAACCATGGAAAAACTAAATCAAAATACCAGACCAGGAATCGAACTCTGGTCCTCCTGTATGCGAGTCCACAAATAATGTACAGTATAAAAAAATAATTTAAGATATAATTTTTCTTGTAAAAACCATACCAAGATCAATTAAAATTTTTCCACAAAAACAATACTTACTTTCTACACACACCGTGTATGTAAGTACCGAGCGAGGTGGCACAACAGTAGCATGTTGGACTCTCATTCAGGAGGATCCGGGTTTGATTCCTGTCTTCGGCCATCCTGATTCCAGTTTTCCATGGTTTCCCAAAATCGCTACAGGTGAATGCTGGGACGGTTACTTTACAAAGGCCATGACCAACTTCTTTCCTAGTTAATGTCATTGTACTAAGCTGTGTGACACCACCTCTAATTATGTCCCTGTCGACGGGACTTACCTTACCTTTTAAGTGAAGTCTGAAACTACACATGAAAAAGGTAACTGCAGTTAATCATTATAACATCCTATAGCAAAACTAAAATTTTGTAGGGGATGAGAATGTCCCTAATACTTTTCCCAGAACATGCAATCCCTATCCTACACAAATATATAATATATTTCAAGCTTTCATAAAACATACCACCAATCTGTGAAATGTTGCTACGCCCTTAGTAGCAGTAATTAAACAGAAATTGAAATATTGAAAGCCTATACAGAATGTCTGTAATCTCTGACTAAATTCACATGGGTAATACTGACATCTCAGGCTTATTTTGGAAATAAAAATGTTGACTGATATTGCATCACACGCGCAATACTTAAACAGTCAATGCTGGCTCACAAATATGAAAATTAGTGATGTGAAACAGAGTATGTATAACACATAGTTATGCATTCCCTGCTTAAACAAGTTTAGTTAGACCAAACAAAATTTAACTGATACTGCAAAACGGTCTGGCATGGGACATGTGGGATGACAAAGGACACTTTGACTACAATTTTTACTTTCTTATGTTAGGCCTAATCGTGGAGAAAAATTAATGTAATTTGATGTGATCACGCATTATTTGAAATTTATTGCAGTTAATTTTAATTTAGTTCTGTCATATGTAGGGAAAATATATTTTAATGTCCCACGTCAGCCTGTTTTATGACACTAAACGATTACAAACAAACCTGAATTAACTTCAGAGCCAACATACAGAAGTCTCTTCTGTAACGCGCACTCATCAACGCTGGAGGAGTAGAAAAGCCATCTCCAGACGGTAACGTATTATCTACAAATAAAATAAAGTCCCAACTACATCAACATTTACAGACAAAAATTCTATTTCATTTAAGAGCTTTTTTGCATAAAAAATTTATTGAAATGTGTTCTTACAAGAAATTACACACTCAGGGCTTGGAACATAATCTAATATGAATTCACAAGTGGAACATTATAAAGACATTTGGAGAGCAATTATAGATGCTGCATAGCTCAGAGTGATGGTACGAGCAAGTATAGGGACTTCAAATTATGTAAAATTACACTTTATGGGGCTCAGTCACTTTCCACGATAGTACTTTCGAACAAAAAACCATTTTTTGCATTGAGAAGAGGAAAATATTACTACAGGAATTAAAACGCAGGGAAAAATTTTCTGAGTGTCATTTTTTAACAAAAACACTTATTTGCACACAGTTTTCAAAGTACAGTATTGTAAAACCAGCCTAAAAGATTATACTATAGCAATGAGGGCTGTGTTGAGATGAACAAAGTCAGCTGTGGCAAGTGGACACCAGATACAGAGCCACGTGTAATATCAATTATTGCAGAAAGATAATATGGGAAACAGCGGATTTTTAGCACTGTTGAAGTGTAAGCAGGTAACTAACGACATGAACTTGAGGAAAATTCACATTCTTATGTCTCTGTTTTCTATGGTGGTAAAATTTAGCTACTGTCTTTCGTTTTGGGTAAAATTAGTAAATTGTAGCCTATTGCTGCATGATACAAAAGGCAAAACAAATAACTTAAACATTATAATTTTTCTCTTATGGATTTGACTTAGTAATTTTTGTAAAAACAAACATTCTTAAAGCAGCCTACTAATATTTTATGATTAGTTTATAAAATTAATTGCAGAATATCATATACACGGGAGATTAAATCAAATAATATCTCGCAGGTTTTGCTTGTAGTTTCCTGCATTGTCATCGTACGACAGTTGGTAATATCTTTTAAGTTAAAGTGTAGGGTCAGGTGGGGTGAATATGATACAAAAATACAAACTTTTTTAACAGTTTTTAAAGTAGAAGCACCACAACAACAAGAAAAATTATGTACATTCATTTGGGCTTCAGTAACCAATCCCTAACTCAGTAAAAATTTAGCTCCATTAGTTAGATCGATGAAAAATAAATTTTGTGTATCGTATTCACCCTGCAATTGGGGGGAATATGATACACAGGTGGAGTGAATGTAATACATCGTTATATCTGACTTCCTAGCAAAGTTATCAGTGCGATGGGGTGGGTGTGAGACATGTCAAATACATATGTATCACAAAAAAAAAATTCATGAAATTTGGTTTAGTGGTTTTTGAGTTCGGACATATAATATGAAGTCATGTTACAGAGCGAATATTTTTCCTCTATGTAAAAACAGCATAGATTTTTTCACAGTACAGAAATGTGACAAGTGACTAGTCACAACAAATTCTACATACATTTTTACTAATTTATCAATGAACTCTCATACATTATTGAACTCACTCTTCAGTCAACAACAATATGAAGAAATGATGTGTTGCTAATGAAAATTTTACTCTATAATCGTGACTTATACAACAATAGCTAAGGAATAAAAATAACTTAAAATAAAGTAAAATACTGAATACTTAGAAATACAGTTCTACATGTGATAAAATATTCATATTAACTTACTCTTAACATAAACATACACCCCTACTTGAAACAATAATTTGTACTTATTGGAGTGCAGATATTAGACAGCCTCAAAAACATCTACTGATTTTGTGAAGGAATACTTAAACCTATCACCCACTCCTACAATGTCTGGAACAGGTAATTTCCCCAAAATGTCCTTTCTTTTAAGAACTGTTATGTCTTTCTTCATTTTCCGGAAAACGTTTTTGTCTCCTACTGATTTCAAGCCCATGACATCATATTCATCACCACCAACATTATGTAAAATATGAACCAAATATCTAAACTGTGTTGCCCCTCTTTTTCCACCACTGTACTTGGCTAGTACGAAGTCTCCGACGTTTGGTTGCCCTTTTTCAAGGGCCAAAAGTTCAACAAAGACGTTCATTAAAATCTATGTAATCCATTGAGTCATCATTCATGAATGGTTCTGATTGTTCATCTTCACTTTCACTACTTCCTTCTACAGCTGCTTTCTTTCTTCCACAGTTGTGCTTTTGTTTCTTTTCCTTTGACTCTGCTTTATCTTGCTTTTCTCATTTCCATTTTTCTGTTTCTTGCTTCCTCTTTTCCTTGTTAATTTTTTTGTTACTCTCTTTTTATTTTTTCTTTTTTGTCAAATTAATCCATTCTTCACTGGTTACAACTAAGCCTTGAGGATTTAGCTGATGCCTTCCTTTTTGAGATATTTGTGTTCGTCCAATTTTGCAAAACAAAAGTTCCTCAAATGAAGTCGGTGAGGGTGTCAACAGTGGTGGCTGCTGGTCTCGTGGTGGCTCATGGTCTCGTGGTGGCTCCTGGTCTCGTGGTGGCTCATGGTCTCGTGGTGGCTCCTGGTCTATTCTGGTTGTGCCAGCTGATGTGGAAGTTATATTGTTTCAGTTAGGAGGCATAATTGATGCAGATGAAGAATCTTGGCTAACTGTGTCTTGAGGGACGGAAGATTCATTGATGGGTCCCTGTTCTTGTTTTGAAGAGAGACTGGGCTCATCTCGCAGAGTTGGTCTCCCTATTTCCTGATGTTCTTAGTAGCGTTGCAGTTTCTCAGAATTAAATCTGTTTGTAGGGTAGGCTTTTCTTTGAATAGGGTAGATAGAGTCCACATTTTTTGAACTCAGATTTAATATTTTCCGAATTCAAACAACCCTTCCAAATAGAGCACAGGTTAGCTGAAAACTCAGCTTTACTAATTTTTCTCTGGTTTTCACGATACCACTTGGTGAGATTTTGAGCCCATGCACTTTTCAAAGACTTGAAGCAAGAAACATCCAGTGGCTGCAGCATGTCTGTGGTATGAGCTGGTAGCTTGATTACTGATATGTTCTCTTTTCTGGCAATCTCAATTGTACCAACATCCAAGTGTGTAAATGTCCATCCAACACCAAAATTAATGGTCGTTTCTCTTTTGTAACTGCGCAGAACTTGATGAAATACTCCTGAAAAATAGTTGTCATCCAACCATTTTCACTGCATGAGTACATTGTACCAGGGAGGTCATTTTCAGCTTTCCACGATGACCATAATTTTTCACCCTTAAAAATAATTAAGGGTGGTAATGCTTCCCCATCCGCTGAAATGCATGCCATTACAGTTGTGTTCTCATGCAAATTTCCATCCACTACACCGTGAGCCTTTTGTCCTTTCCCAGCTAAAAGCTTATTACGCATGGGATTCACTAAAAAACAAGATTCGTCCATGTTATATATATATATATATGGCCTGATTTTGCTAGAAGACCTAGTCTAGAGATCTCGTTTTCAAATACATCATCAAAACCATAAATGATAAATGGGTCTGATGTGGCAACCTGTCTCGCTTTTTCTAGGGACTCAAGTTTCTTTAGGCTCAATTTTTGCCATTTGCAAAAACCCCTAAACCACTCTACACCTGGCTTGTTGTTTTTTAATCTGGTTGTCAAACCATTTTACTGAATGTAGTCACCCACAACTTCCAATACTTCACGACGGCCTAATGCAAATCCCCATTTTGCCATACATTTTAAGTTATCTGCAAGCATTTTTTAACCTCATCTGATAAAATTAGCTGCCCTCCAGCTTTTTTGGGTGGTGGGCTGGCTGAAAGATCAAAGTCTGCAGAATTGTCTTCTGTACCACGTAACTTTATAACGTAACGATACAAAAACATTTTCTCTATACCTAACTCTTCTGCCACAGATCTTAAACTATTCCCATATTTCACTTGTTCAACAGCACTATCTAAAATATTTTGAGAAAATTTTTACATGTTCCAGTTGGTTTGTAAACATGAGGCATTGTTGAATGTCGTGCAACAAGGTCTCTAAAGACAAAAGTACAGCTACACTCAAATCACCAGCTACATAAATCTTCTAACGTTAACCTGCAAATGGAAGCAAAATTTAAAAAAAACATTAACAATTGATTTATATACATGTTTACCAACATAGACCCTACAGAAATAGCTTTAAAATAAAAATATCATGTACTTTTACACTTTTATGAAAATACCTAAAATTATAGGCTAGTATCACATTCACCCCATGCTGTGTATCACATTAACCCCATGTTATGTATCATATTCACCCCGTAAATATAGGCAGCAATAGAAACTAAGATATAAATGACAAGCTATCTTTCTAAGCATTAAAATATAGAGGACACTTGTCTGCACCTTTTAAAACTAAAAATTTTAAGCTATCTTTGATGCACATAAATATACAACAAAAGTTGCTGGACCTAGTCATGAAAATTTTTTGACCAAAATATTTCTTACTTGAGACTTTCTCATGTCCTAGAAAATGTAGGTAAATGTTTATAATATTCATTATGGAATGGGAAAGTATAAAGAAGTAGCAAACACATATATTTTCTTCATATTTTTTGTTTAATAAAAAGTTAATGTTTTTTAAATGTATCACTTTCACCCCAAGTTTTATCCTGTATCACATTCACCCCACCCAACCCTAACTCCCTAAATTTGCTCTCGCCAGGATCCCAGGCAGGAGGCTTCTTATAAGCTCAGTCTGTTATCACCCAAACAAAATTTTCAGATTTAATTTGTTAACAATATTACTCAAAAATGTTTTCATGTCCGAACGGTGGTTCTTATTTTCTAACTGTAGGCCTATTTTTACAACTGAGACTTTGAAGATTAAAACAGTCTATACATGCCTTTTTACTATTGTTTTTAAGACAATAACTTTAATTTCAAGGTGTTTAATGTACAATTAATTAATCCCTTTATCTTTGTTACTTCATCATGTAACTATAGCCTAGGGTCACCAATTAAGGGTGTTCAAGTGGAGAAAAATCATAGTTTTATGTTTGTAAAAAAAAACAGGGTTAATTTGTATATATTACTGGAGAGTAGATTTTCCTTTCATAAATAAAAAATATGTCAAACATATTTTCCCACAATGGCATTTCAAAGTCAAAATTTGCATATTTTTACTTCGTATAAAACTTGAAAACCGGTAAACATAATGAAATGGAAAAAATCACACCGACACTAATAGTCACTATCTATGGCTTAAAGCACAAACAAACTCACACTAAAAAATATTTGTATTTTAAAAAAATTTTTTGTAACATGTTTTTACATACTTCAAGCAGTAGCTCTGGACATGTAGGTAGCTATAATGTGAATTATTTCTGTGGCTTGGTGCTAAAAGGGCCAATGACTGGATTTATTTACTTGGACAGTTCTTTCAAAGATCATATAAAAGGGCCAATGTTGGAAACCATTTTACAGGAGAGCCAAATGAAAAATTGCTCCATATTTGGTAATTTAATATTGGCTAAAAAATTAGGCAGACAAATTTTGCAGTTGTTGTATTCCATTTTATATAGTGTAAACTATATCTACAAATTTTAAATGTTTTTTTGGTTTTATATTTTGAAAAATAGAATTGACATTGGCCATTTTAAACTTCAAAAAAATTATTTTTAATTTGACATTGGCCCTTATATGGTTACTTATTATAGAGTTCAAGTAAGAATTCTATGACTCAAAACACCACAAATGAGCTTGATGTCCCATAAAACTCTTTTAGTTATGTGATTTACTTAGAAATCATCAATTCAACAATGAAA
>PNEQ01032604.1:0-16699 GCA_003012365.1 Medauroidea extradentata
TATGTAACATAGATACTGATAAATTCACAACGCATTTTACTCCATACTACCAGCTAAATATTCATTAGTTTATTAATTGGGGATGTGCAGCGTCCTCAATCTGTCGCGGATCACCACCTTTTCAGTGTTGTTGCACACGACACTACCACCCACGTTGGTCGAGAAACGCCCTGCAGAGTCCCCGCATTCCAGCACGTCCCTGTTTCATGCCTCCAAGCGAGTGAACTCTGACCTGCCTGCCAGATAAATCTATCTAAGCACTGGCTAGCTCCGAGCTTATTTGAAATTTTAAAAGCCAGCACTTCTCTGTATGTGCTTCCAAGCAAGATAACTACTACTAGCCTGCCAAATAAATCCTATTCCAGGAGGAGCAAGCTAAGAGGCTACTTGAAATTTAAATAATCCAAACAATGCAAAATATAAGAAAAATTTACTTAGAAAAGTTGCTAGAAATTAAATTAGCTTTAAAATGAGTCCAAACACGACATACATCCGATAAAATTGACACGTAAAATGCTATACTTTTCTCTTGCTGTAACAGTTAAAGTTAAAATAAAAAAATAAGTTTTAATGTAAAATTCTCTACTCGCATCCCCAATTAATAGGTTGGATCCCGCCGTATACATCCTTATACCTGGTTAAGTTGGCCTACTTAATTTGTTATTAACTAAAAAAAACATTTTACGACAAAAAAAATTGAAATTACTGTATGATAAGAGGCCAAGTAAGTGCTACGTCCCAGTGCACGTCACAATGTCCTTCACCGTTTTCTTGGAACTTGCCGTCTTTGTCCTCTCCCACCCAGCTTCTCCCATGCGCCGGCCAGCCTGCCCGCTAATCCTTGCTCACTCCTCATAAAGGCGAGGGCTGATTTCACTAAGCATAACTTTTAAACGCTTGCATTTACCGTCAAACACCCAGAGAGCAAAGTGGTTTGAAATTAAATTCTGATCCAAATGAAACCAAACAAGGCAATGCTCCGATAAAATTCACCGTTAATTAAAATTCCTGGACTTAAGACTGTTTCCTCTTACAGTAGTGCTCTTGTGTTACACCAAACAATGTGATTGGCTCGGGTTCCAAACTCAGAATCCCAGGCAGGCCTCTTATGACTACCGCTACATGTCCCCTAGTATGACCAGTGGTAATGTCCTAGCAGGTATCCTGTTATCTTAGTTTACACTCTACTTAGCTTAGCAGAAAAGTTTCCAACAGCGTATCTCAAATGGTATACAGGGCCAGGCACACCCCTAATTGTCACTAATAGCCTGGAACTAGAGACTAAAAAAGAGAAACAATTTTTATATTGTGCTAGATTGGCATTTTGCATCACACTGGGTAAGGTAGTGTATCATTTGTATGTCACAAAATTAAGCACAAGAAATAAAGTGTTAGCATTGTACCGAAAACATACAAAATAAAATCATGCCAAGTTAATTTTAGTGTTATCAGTGGCGCCATATTAAAAGGAAAATTGCTGAAACTTCGTCCTTATTATTCATGTTTACAGTGGAGTAAAATTTTTCATTTTTCAATTTTTATGCTGTTTCAGAAAAGTCCACACAAGACATATTTATTTTAAATTTACGTATCATCAGAAAACTGAGAACTCTGAATAATTCTAACTTAAAGCTTATGAACACATTATTTGACATTAAAATATTACAATAAAAGACTAATCAATAGTAATTGAATCCAGACGCGATTTTCTCTTACTGTACTGTTTCGCCAGGACCAATAGAGGTTTTACATTTTAGAGAGTGGGTTTTATAGGTGATATCTTGTTCAGCAAAATTATAACATTAAAATTAATTAATCAAATTGCTTTTTCTAAATGATCACTAGGCTTGAAACAACAAATACTTAAGTTTTACTAAAACAATATTCCTGAATCTTACAATTGTATAACAACTAGCAACTTAAATATCTACAGGCAATAGACTTGCACAGACTAAAGTTGGGTGGCCGGCCAACACTCTGGGGCTTCTGTGTTTAATGAAGGCATCATAATCACTGCCCTATACCGTATTTGCCGGCATATAGGATGAGTCATGGTTTTGAAGGTACAAAATCTAAATAAAAAAAAAGTAAATCACTAATTTTGAAATTCCCTACAGAAAAATATTTATTTTCATTGCCAGAAACACAAAAAATTTAGTTTAAATATTTTCAGTGCATTTATTACCATTATATAAACATCATAGTAAACACATAAACAAATAATGTTGGCTACTACTTCCCTGCGGGCGACCAAGAGCCAAGGAAATGCACTGCGGTGGCCGGCGACATCATCAGTTGCAAGCAGCTGTGCGCGACTTGGCAACGCCGGACTGAGGCATGCCGCGTGCTACATGGCAATGCCGGGCTACAGTAGCTGCTTGCAAGGTCATTGCATTACTGTGCGCTGTTGTCTGCCAACCTAGCATTAGACAGTAGACACATGAATGTGTGGTACGGTACCTAGATCCTCATTTTTCCGCCCGAGAGTTTTGTGCTTGTGAGACAAAGGATGTATGGATGAGGACCTAGATCCTCGTTTTCTCCGCCCGAGAGTTGTAGGCTTGCGAGGAAAGTATCTAGGCACGTGCTTCAGCTGCATCGATCGCTGCTTTGCTGCGAGGAATTGTCCTTTATTTTGAATGACGCTCATCAAAATTTCATACCATTAATTTTATTAAAAATCTGGGCACTCGTTTTCATTTGTGACAAAAATCGCAATTCCTTGAGACGTCATACAACTCCACAGCTTACGGCCTAGCTTTCAAACAATTTTTAGGTTACCAAAAAATGTGCACCTTCATATAAGACGAGTAGCAATTTTTTAAGGCTAAAAATATGTAAAAAGTAGTCGTCTTATATATGCCGGCAAATGCGGTACTTAATTTACTACACTGACCAGCTCTTGGTTCTGAAGTGTCAGTAACACTGGCTAGCACCACTTATGCAAAATAAACACCAACAGGGACTCGAAGAAATAACTATAGAAAACATACAACTGACTTATTTCGAAAAAGTATACCCCAAGTGCAGGCTGGTCTCTTCACAATATGTTGTGTTTAAACCTTTAGGACTCACCCCTATTGATTGCCTGCTGGCGATATAAAGCACCATCCTGCAGCTTTATAATGGTCTGTTCCCTCATCTCCCTGTCAGAATTTTCTACAACCTTCATAATTTACATCCAATATGTGTCCTGCCATTGCTCTGGCCTATTCCTTCAATTTTTCCTGCCAGTCCTACATCCTCTTCGACTTCTATTACATGCCATTATTGGTCCTACACCTACAATTTTATGACATTTTATAGAACTGTGACCAAGTGTTCTCTATTTGATGAACTTTTGATTTTGGTAAACATTGATTTTATGCCATATTTTTTGTAAACAGTGACATTTTGTTATATTGAGGTTGTACTGTACTCGTGCCAGTGATATGTCGGATCTGTAAATTATATTCTTGTAGTTTGAGACATCATTGCATTAGATGGCTCCTCGTTAGCCTACAGAAGCAAAGGAATGAATGAGAGTGGTGATCAGATAAAAATCATCACTCAATAACCAATGACCATACTACAGTAGTTCTTAGCTTCATTAATACCCATACTATTGCCAGACTCTCATGGTCAGTAATTGTATATGCCCGTACTGCATTCAATAGTACTCTACTCACCACAGCCTTGATTCTCTCCTTTGCTGTCCCACCATGCTGAAACAGTTTGGCTCCCAGACTGTACCCTGATGCATTGGTGGCAAGGTTAAAATCCTTATAATTAAGGTGATGCCCTGTGCATTCATCCACAAACAACTGCCTAGCCTATTTTGAAACTCGCATAGTGTTTGCCCTTCAATTCCCATGCTTGGCACTGTCTCGTGAACTGTGACCGTGGTTGCCATATCAGAGAATCAATGTACAAAATGCTGGTAGAAATGATAGATTCTTAAGAACCCTCAGAGCTGATGACGTATATTCTGTGACGTTGGAGGATTACTGATAACAGAAACATCTGGTCTGGTCTGATCCCTCACAAATCTAACATGAATAAAAAGAAGCTGACCTCCTGAAGCAAAAACTTTGATTTGGAGATTTTTATCTCATGTTTACTTCCTGTGTATTCTTAAATAAATGCTTTATGTTCTCTAATGTTCTGCATAATTTTTGTTCATGACCAGTAAGTACATCATCAACGTAAATTTTACAAAACAAGCTTATTTCTCTACCTAAGGATACCTCAGTTGCACGACAAAATTCCCAGACGTTGCTTGATAACCCGAGAGATAATGCACAGAACTGTGCTCCCTCCTGCCTGAACTTCCCTCTCACACTCCTCCATGTGTCATCTCAGCTACGCAGTTAAAGATACCTGACGTGGCATAGCAGTGATTATTTACGAGTGTAAAAAATTCGGATAAAAAAAATATTTAAGGAAAATCGTCCGCATTGCATTTTCCTTGGTGAATGCTGTGCTGTAAGAAATGTACGCTAAAAATAAATAACTCCCCTCCCCTCCTGACTGCACGCCAGCCAATAGCCATTCTCTCTCTCCACCCCCAGCCGACTTGCCAGATTATGTTTGTGTGTGCACACATCAACTGCCAGCTGTCTGATAGTCACGTGGAACTCGCATCCTGTCTCGCCATAAAGCAGAGCCACATGTTTGTTTATCCTATCCCACTCGGCGACTCTCTTCCATCAGCCAATGTATTTGTTTCCGTGTCTTTTGTAAGCCCAAGGGGATGAGGATCGAAGAGACAGTAAGTTTTTTTTTCGACCCTCATTACAGCACTGCAAAAAAAAAACCTAGCATTGCACTCAGTCTGTAAAAGAAGCAAAAAAAAAAAATCCAGCGTTATCTCATATTTTTTTCTCAGCGATAAAATTGAACTCAATTTGACCTTGACAACTTACGCTGTATTATTGATCCCTCATCACGTGAGGCACATGTTTATGTAATCGCTGCAACGTAAAAACAGCCTATGACGCAAATACAACAGTCCTGTCGCCATGTGCGGGTTGATAAGGTTTTTGTTTTATGCTTGCTCAACAGGGGAGTAATAAGAATGATTGCAGCCAGCGGCCTCTATTCGCAGTACAGAGCTTTAAACTGTTGCGTTGTGCATAGTTTCATGATTTTTCCAATAGGCCTACGACTTTTAGCGACGAGTAATTCAGCACCTTGAAAAGTCCGTTTTAGCCCTTTTCACGTAAATAACAGGCGTTCAAGTTTTTAAAAATACAGACTTTTTAAAAATCTTTGTTCTTTAATACGAACTTTTTTTATCATCGCTTAAATTCTTATAATGGTGACAGGCTGTAACAGTTCTTGCACAATAATAAAAAAAATTATGGCTGTACTGAAAGGTTTTAAATCATTGCAGTATATTTTCATGTGAATAACAGAAGTTGTTCTACTGTGTGCTGTGCACCTTGCACCAGGCAAGCAGGATGAATCATGCCCGTACAGCGAGCTGAGAGGTAGGCAAGCCAAGGCTAGTGGTCCGGCCTCTCCACCACTCCCCTCCCCCATCCTACACCACCAGACTGAGCGCGCCACGCGGCCACTCACGTCACGGCACACGGGTGATTATGGAGTACCATTTTATTTGAAAGACACCTTTTCATTGTACAAAAATATAATTTCAATGAAAAACTTTTTTTTTAAAGTCAGCAATAGTTCTACACTAACTAAAAAAAAAATAAAAAGTCTTAATTTTTTTTTTGGGGGGGGGGGGGGTCAAAATTAATTACCCCCCGGACTAACGACATAATTACCTGGCACCGTGTGATGTTAGATCCAGGGTTTACTGTATCTCAATCAAAAGAAACACACATAAGAAACACTCGGTCAGCTAAAACCTATTGACCTTAGACCTAGCTTGGCCTTGGAATGGTTGTGTTTCTGAAATCCTAAAGGTTTTGTAAGAATATCTGCTACATTAAGATCAGTTGGAACACATGAGATTGACACCAATCCCTTAGACACAGTGTCTTTGATAAAATGAGCACGAATGTCTACATGTTTTGATCGTTTGCTGTTTTCGTAGTTCTTTATCAAACTATGTGCACTCTGATTATCTACAAATACAAAATGAATTGAAATCATTGCACTGAGATCTTTCACAATACCACTTGCATACAAAAGTTCGGTTACAGTCAAAGCAGCAGCGTAGTCCTCAGATTCTGCTGTGCTTAAGGCTACTGTAGTCTGCTTCTTTGACATCCAAGAGACAAGATTCCCACGAAAGTAGATAGCTACTCCAGAGATGCTCTTCCTGTCGTATCTCTTGCCCAGTCTGCATCAGAATAAGCTTCAAGTGTGTCAATGTCAGTTCTCTTGTACACAAGCTTCTGGTTTTCTGTGCCCTTTAGGTAACGAAGTACTCGTTTTCCAGCTTTCCACAAATTGTTCGATGGTTTGTCCAAAAATCTGCTCAGGTAGGAAGCTGCGAAAGATATATCTGGCCTACTGCATAAAGACAGATACATCAAACATCCCACCAGCTCTCGATATGGCACTTCTACTGTTTCTTCATTTCCTTCTACATGAAATCCTGTTTCCATGGGCATACTAACATTTTTACATTCATCCATGTTAAATTTTCTGAGTATCTTCTGAATGAAACTAATTTGAGATATGCAGATCTCATTTTTCGTCCTCTCTATTTCCAGGCCTAAAAATACTGTTGGTTCTCCTAGGTTCTTGGCCTTGAACTCTTCCTCCAAATCATTCACAACTTCATTTCCATTCCCAACAATCAGACAGTCATCCACAAACATCAGCACCCATACATCTATTCCTGTGTACAAGCAGAAGTCATGACTAGATCGTTTCAAACCTATAGATGTGAAGAAATTGTGAATCCTTTCATTCCAACAACGAGGAGCTTTGCACAAGCCGTATAAAGCCTTGTTTAGCTTTAATACACCTTTATCAATATTTGTCCTCTCAGGTGGTTTGATGTACACTGTGTTTTCCATCTCACCGTTAAGGAATGCTGTGGGAATATCTAAATGTTTCATTTCAAGGTCTTCTTGAACTGCTTTAGACAATAACATCCTAATTGTTGACATCCTTGCCACTAGTCACTTAAATTATTTTCCTGGTAACCTTTTGCCACTAGTCTTGAACGCTTGACACTATCTTGTTTAGTTTTAAACACCCATCGAGTTTCAATGGCCCTTTCATCTACAGGCAGTTCACATTGAGTCCACTCATTCAAATTTTCCAATGCATCCAATTCCTTTTTAATAGCGCTACACCAACCTTCATCTTGAATGGCTTTTTTGAAATCTGCTGGTTCTTCTGTACACAAACAAAAGGTTGTATTTACTTCAGAACTGTACATTTCATAGTCTTGAAATTTTGCAGATAACTTAACTTTCCTTCTACTTTAGTGTTTTTCTCTTGTCGACTCGATTTCTTCTTGACAGTTTGTTTTTTCTGTTACACGTTTCTCCTTTTGTACTTCTTCTTTCCCATCTGTAGTTAACTCATTGCTGTTTGGTTCACGAGCTAACGGGTGTGTGGCATTATACCTGAAATCATTCTTATCAAAGGTTGCATCCCGAGCAACTGTTATTTTTCCCGTCTTGGGATCCAAAATTCTGTACCCGTTTGCATTGTACCCAACCAAACGTCCTTCTTTAGCTCGTGGGTCAAGCCTGTTTCCCTTTGGCAACACTACAACCCATGTTTTACACCCAAACAAAAATCCTCAGCTTAAACAAGTCCAGTTTCCCATAGAACATTTCTGCTGGCACTTTCCCAAACAGGGCTTGTGTGGGGCATCTGTTAAACTGATACGCTGCTGTACGGACTGTTTCTCCCCACAAATGCTTAGGCAGTTCTGTTTCAACAAAAAGTGTGCGTACCTTGTCTGTGAGTGTTCGTATCATGCGTTCGCTAATGCCGTTCATGGATGGGCTATGACTGACTGTGTATTCTATTTTAATACCATTCTTCTGACAAAAGGTCTTAAAAATATTTTAAGAGTACTCACCGCTGTTGTCACACCTTATACGACATGTTCGTTTAGCACCAAACCTTGCTTCTAGCCTCGTAACGAAATCCATCAAGTTTCCAGTAGCTTCATCCTTTGTTATCAGCAAGTAAACACTGTAAAAATGTGAGTAATCATCAACAATCACTTGAAAGTATTTTTCCCCATTTATATTTGCAGGAGTTATTGGCTCTGCAACATCACTGTGAATGAACTCGCCTAATTTAGTTTACCTAGGCAGTTCTACTTTCTTGAATGATAAGCATGTGGCTTTACCTTGACGACAGGGCCCGCAGATTTCTTCCGATACCGGCAACTTCATTGCTTTTAAACTGAAGCGATTTACATGTCCTAACCTCCTATGCCACAAATTGTCCTCATGAGTTAGATTGCACTGTACTTCACCATCAAGAGAGAATTTAGCAAAGCAACATACAATTTACATACAAATTGTAGCTTTGTTCCCTGAAAACAGAATGTTCAGACCCCTTTTATTGATTTTGCTAACTGACAAGAGATTACAATACAGTCCTGGAACTACTAGTGCTTCTAGAGTAATATTGTAACCACTGGAATACAACTTCAACGTACCTTTTTGGGTGGACCGTAAAACATTACTGTTAGCAATTTTATATATCAACAGGCAGCTTTATTTCTTCAATGTTTTCCATGTGTTCAATTAGGTCAGATTTCACTAGATGATCGCTAGCCCCACTATCCAATACAAATAACACACCAGAGGATGAATCAACAGAAAGTACCACATTTTCAGACGCAAATGAAGCAGCAAACACTATGTCACAGTTCTCTTCACTAATATATGCTTTGCTATGGTTCTGATAAGCACCTCTACCTCGTCCTCGAGAACTGGAGCGACTTTCGAACTAACCACGAATATTCAATTTCCTGGAACAATCTGCGATGAAATGTCCAAAATTGTTGCATCCGTAACACCTTTTAGAGCTCTGAAAACTAGTGACCTTGAATGAATGTTTGTTGGATTTTTTTATAACGCACCGGTATTTTCCATTTTTAGTTCGGCATCTAGCAAACAAGATTTTACAAAATTTATGGTTAACTCTGTATTCATTGTTTCCATCACTGTTATTACATTTCTGTACTTATCAGGTATTGTCAACAATAAATGGCTTACTTTGTCATCTTGTGCCAACTTCGTCCCCAAGTCGCGGTACCTCCGTCCAATGGGTCCTGTCTAGTACTCTGGCTAGTCAAGCATAATTTTTGGTGGGCTGTAATGTCTGTGTACCCAGGAGGTGGGGCTCCTGGGGTGAAGCTACACTCTGACAATACAGGGGTAGGTTGGGGAGGTGCAACGTGACATCTTTTACTTCTTTGGGGCTAGGTCTGGACCCCACTTACCTAGAAAAGTTGTTTCAGGAACCGTGGTTTTCCTTTTGGAGAGTGGCTTTGGATCTTGGCGGGCCTTGTTGCGAAGCTGGCTCACTCGAGGGTGGGGGGTGGGTTCTGGCCTCAGCTGTGTTTTTATTGAGTTGATCAGGGTCTGCGTTAAGTGCCAGGCCTCTCTGAGTATCTGGCTGAGTTGGTTGGGATTGCGTTTCCTCTGTCGGTACTGGCGGCTGAGAGCAGAGAGAGAGAGGACTGGCGGCTGGGCACTTTCTGAGGTGCCGGAATAAAGTGCGGGGTGAAGGTAGCTCCTTGAGGGCAGATCTGGCGTCTTTCTGTGGCCGCCTGCAGCTTTCGTTCGTCGAAAGAGAGCACCTCTTCCGGGCCAATATTTATGATTAAGACATAGTCGTTAGACATGAGTTTTAATGAATGATACACAAGTTTCTTGATTACTATTTTGTATTTACACTTCACACGACTTTATACGTCATACTAGAAAATGGTTTTACACTAGATACAAATCTCACTCTCACTTCTTAACTTCAGTATGGTAAAGCTTCGTGACTGCCCCACGCACTTCCATATTCCGCGAGGGAGTTACACTTCCGAGTGAACGTCTTGTAATGAGGGCGCACCATGCGGCGGCTGCGCGAAGTAACAGGGTGTATTCCCTTTTACCCGAGCGCGATTGCTTGGTACTCTGACTCCTTGGTATTTTTCGGGCTTAGAGGAGTGGGTGAGGGAAGCTGTCAGTTGCATCCTTACCAGTTCGCAGTCAGCTTGTTAAGGTACCAGGGTAGGGAAGCTGCCTATTGTGCCCTTACCAGTTCGCAGTCAGCTTTTAAAGTACAAGGGTAGGAAAGCTGCCTATTGTGCCCTTATCAGTTTGCAGTCAGCTTAGGGGTGAAGGTATAAGGGAGGCTAGACGCGCAGGGAAGGCTCGGAGGAGTCAGAGCCCTAGAACTTTCTTCTGAGGACGAGAGCTCGCCCTTTTATATCCCAGAAGGGGGTGGAAATCCTGTTAGCGGGTGGTGCTGTGGCCGTCGGCTACTTGCAGGCATACCACCTCAACACTCTAGCATTTCTCTCTAAAATAAACTTTTTGCTACGACATGTTAACTTTCTCCCCCGCGGAACATGGAATATTTCTCGTGTTCCCTTAAATAAGTAATCTTCACCTCTTGTTTTAATTAGTATTATTTTCTGCATATTTAACATTATATAAATACTCCCCTGGATATTATATTTTACTTGGCTTAGGCGCCATGATTGTTTACATTTGCCGACTTGTGTTTTTAATGTGTCTCGTGGAAAAATTTACTGCAAGTTTACAAAGGTAAGTTATTTACGTTAAACATCATTACTATCATTATTTACAATATTCTAAAGTATTATATGACAACACGAGGCGGGAAGGGGGGGGGGTAGCAAAACATGATAGTG
This sequence comes from Medauroidea extradentata, assembly GCA_003012365.1. NCBI lineage: Eukaryota > Metazoa > Arthropoda > Insecta > Phasmatodea > Phasmatidae > Medauroidea > Medauroidea extradentata. The sequence goes on from PNEQ01032604.1 coordinate 10,808, forward strand.
AGCCAGAACGGGTTACCAAAAATTGCATCCAAAAAGGGGTAGAAGGGCCAGAAATTTGTTGTGAAAAAATAACTTTAATGGGGAACTGTGAGTGCGCCCTCGAAGTTTCTGCAAATATTTGGATTCAGTGAATTGGAGAGGGGGGGGGGGTGTTTGCAAAACGGGATATAGGGTTAGGACGTGGTACACAAAATATTAAGTGCACGCACCTGTGAAAGTTTCTGCCAAAATATTTTTGTTCTTTGGATGGGTAGTGTGGTTGCAAAATACTAGGTTTAAAAAATTTTAGTAAAGAAACAAAAAAGGGGTTTTGCACTGCATGCCATGCATAGCTATTACCTCATAATTCCTAAGAGGACATGCAAACACATAATTTCAAAATTCCGTGTTAGCATAGCTACAGCACAAATAAAATTTATGTCAGTAATACAGTATGATATTCAGCAAAATTAAGGATGTTGGAAGGGAAATTAATTGTAATTTTCTTCAAATTCAGTCACTTGATAAATTATATCCCGCAAACTAAAAAATTAACGGCGCGGTATACTCCAGTTTTCAACGTCATATTTTTATTTTTATATTTGTACCAGATACTATTTTCATATTTTAGACAAAAACTGTGACAAAATTTTGCTCTTATGAAAATTTCTATTTCTCATAGTTTTTGCATAATGACTTGTAAACATCATAATTTGCATTTTACGGTTTTGCACACGCCTCTAAATTCAACCAACATTCCAAACTGAAAATATTTACAGTGAATAACGATGTTAATAGGCTACAACGTCTCGTATATAAAAACAAAACACATTTTTTTGTGTCTTTAATTATATATGCTTTAGTTTTTTTTTAATTTTAATTTTAAATTTCAACTTTTTTTTTCAATACAAAAATATTTTATTTTTTGTTTTTATATAAGATACCCTTTAGCCTATAACATCATTATTCACTGTTTTTTTTCTTCCCATTTTGATGTCGGTTTTAGTGGGCGAGCACGAAACCGTAAAATGCAAATTATAAAGTTTATGAGTCGTCATGCAAAAACTATGAGAGATAAAAATATTTCATACGAGAAAATTTTGTAAAAATGTATGTCTAATAAAAAAATGTCTGGTACAAATATAAAAAAATTAAAATATGACATAAAAATTAACCGTACCCTTGTCTTCATGTGGCAAAAAAACATAATTTTATATTTGTGCGACATAGTGTTCGTTTTAGACATTATTTGTCACTACATTTTCCAATTGTAAAAAATTTTTAACGCTCGCTATTTTTCCATAGCAGCCTGCCAAAGTCAGAATTTGCAACTTACGGGAACATAGTTATAATGAAAACCGAGAGTCTTACTCAAATGAAATATTTTACTCTGATTATATATTATGGGCAATATGTTAAAATATTTAAAAATACACTACAGTCCTTTTGAATTTTTTAAAAAATGCAATAAATGAAGTAAAGTGTCATCATTTTCAAATATTTTTAAAAAGTGCAAATGATATTCATTGTGTGTTTTTAAATATTTTAATATATTGCCCATAATATCTAATTTCAGTGTCAATTATTTCATTCGAGTAAGACACTTGGTTTTTGATATTACTATGTTCCCGTAACAGCAAATTTTGACTATGTCGTGTCACTATGGGAAAACTGTGAGAGTTAATGTTTACAAGTAGAAAATGTAGTCACAAGTAACATCAATAAAACGATCACTATGCCGTACAAATATAAAGTTATTAATTTTTGCCACGTGAATGTTGAAGGTTAATAGTTAACTTGCAAGCTCTTGTCGAATTCACAGTTTTATGTTTTCTGTTCGTACAAATAGAAAAAAACTAATCACAGAATTGAAAACAATGTACAATAAAAAAAGTAACTCACTGAACTAAGCCTACTTCAGGCAACCTTTGTGATTACACTGAGAAAAATTTTGTATTAACTGACCAATTTTTTTTGTAACATTAGACCTATTTCAACAGTTCAAATACAAAATATTTTCTCTGTGTCGTCGCAAAATATTTTGAAGTACTGTAGCTTAGTGAAAAAGTGGGAAACAGAAAAATGTTTCAGAGCACCATTTTGTATGTTAGAAATTTAGTTTGCAGTGTGATCTGAACTTGCTTCTAATTTCATTTCTAAACAACCACCCAAATTTGTAATATTCCCGGAATAGTATGAATCGTTAGTGTCCTTTTATAAGTACGTACAGTGGAGGATATAAGTTGGTTTGATACCATTTAGCATTGTCCTTCTTTGTCTGGTTCTCATCAGAATCCAACCACAGTACAGTCAGCTTGGTGAGCGCCTCTGCAGGCAATTTTGTTTTGCTGGCATGAAAATTCTTTTTGCTTGTTTCGGTTTTGTCACTTATTTGAGGGGAAGCACACAATACGTTGTTCTCAAATGATACTGTAATCTATTTACTGATGTCCGATGAATTCTTTAAGTAGCTGAATTCATGTCTCTTGAAATTTTTCTTAGAGATGCAAGCTAGTGTTCCTCCTCTGTGAACTGTAGCTTGACTCCTCACAAAGTTTACACGGACGTGCTCGTGATAGTACTGGCAGTCACATTTTGTGGTTTTGGCGTGTATAAGAGACTGATTTGTACATTATATGTTGAAAGTTATTGTGTTGACTAAGCCATGTTGCATAGTTAAAGAAAATTTTTATTCCCACAGTATTTTTCCTTCTGAGATCGTAATTTTGCACATAAAATACGCAGATTTTTTTTACTTAAAAACTAAGTCATGACAGTCCTATACACCCAACTGTTCTTTTCAAAACTAAAAATGTAATCAATTTGCTAAGTTGCATCACTAATATTGCACAGATCGAACAATACTCTTCGAGTGACAGAGCGCACGGTGCCAGAAATAAGTTAATAACTCTTGCATCTCCGCTTGGTTGCAGCAAGTCTTTGCTTTGCTGTACATAGAAATGCTTAAATAATGACCACGCAAAGCCTCGTCGCAGAAGACTGCGGCAATACCTTTCAAAAGTCGACTGACATTCGCATAATTAATCAAAAGTCGACTGACATTCGCATAATTAAGTGGCGAGCGGTCAATATACATTCCTCTCTTTAAACTGTTCAAATAAATAACAACACATAACTTTTCGACCGTATTGTAAGCTAATATAAGAAAGCATGCCTTAATCTGCTATATTTAAGTATTTTGTTCAATAAACGTGAGCACTGACTGCTTCACTACACGCCTTCAAATAGTTAACTTCGCACCCGCCTCGCAGCATGTATTATATTATAACAGGAACATACATCAACTTCCAGATTTACTGGAGGGTCAAATACTAGGCAAAGGAATGTTTAACCACTTTATTTTCATACTTCAGGGTTTTGTCAATAAGAACGATAAACCGCAATGCTTAAAAAACAGGAGCGGAATATTCAATTTTTGGCTGGCTGGGTACTAAAAATTACACATTGTGGCGTGCACCTACGAATTACTTACAATGTGTCTGCGAGAAAGTTAACGCAATTGCCATAGAATAGCTCAATTAAATGTGCATATCTTTGTATTATCTTTTATTGTTCAATGGAGTACGAGAATGTTAACTTCTGCTGGAACATAACAGTTTGCAGGATAAAGGTTTTGTTTAATAAATGGCACACTTAATTAAAAGTGACTCTGGAGTTTACCAGTTTGTTATTCTTTTTTATTTAAATTATAATGTATGAAGTCTGTTCCTTATTTTATGAGAATATTATGTCACATGTAAAATTTAAAATTTACAAAGGTGACTTATATGACTGTACAAAAATTTTATAATTTTACTTATAATTTATATTTTACGCAGAATACAATAAAAAAAAGTTCGAGTATTTGTGTTGGTTTATTACTTTGCACAAACTCACTCAATAACAGTGGTATTCTCATTAATTTATTTTTAAAAGAGCAAAATTTTTCTGTTCAATGATTATAATACTATTATGTTGAAACTAGTAAAACCTTCCATTAAAATTATTTAAACTTACACTAATTCTGGTGATGTAGAACAGAAAAATTAATCAGGCGTGAGTTATTTAGATTTGTGACAGCATATTGAAACCATGACTCAATTGATTGAAACAGCACTCCCTCATGCTCCCTGTATCTATTAGTAATCTGACAATGACATCACAGTGAGCGCACATCAACTAAGGCCTGGTAACATAAGAAGTTCACCCCATGAGCATCCTGGTACAACTGAGGAAGGGAGGGTAAAAGTGACAAGGACGGCCTTCCCCCTCCACCTGGAGCACGCCACCCTGGCTATGCTCTTGCTGCCTCTCTTCTCTCTTCGGACGCAACTAAGCCACACCCCACTGCATGCTTTACCACGTGACCTGGAGAGCTCACTCATCCTCTCGGCAGCGTACATACCTCCCTTAATTATTATTTGCTGATATTTATGTATAATTTTTTTTAAGTCACAAAGTTATTTGACTATTTCTGAACATACAAAGCAAAAATATATATATATATATATATATATATTTTCCTTTTTATGAAACATTTTTAACAGTTCTACGTTATACACATCCCCACCTGATTTACTTTTATTTGTTTTTATTTTATATAAATTTTGATTCAGTATTTTAACAACTATCCCTGGACCATGCCACCTATGCATGAGCTTAGGCGTCAAACATTTTTTCCTTGTGGGGATGAATATCAAGACTTCTTGTCCAGGACTTAACTCTACCTCCCTCCGATGTTGATCGTACCGCATTTACTCCTCTCCTGCTGCAACCTTAAGTTCTCCAGTGCCTGTCGTTGGATCTACTTCCATTTGTCACGCAGCCTCTTACTGTCAATTTCATCCACCTTCCTGTTTAAGCATATTTAAGAAGGTAATACAGGTTCCCTACCATATAACAGTAAAAACGGAGAAAACCCTGTACTCTCTTGGACCTATGAATTGTAAGCAAAAATTACAAGAGGCAGATACACATCCCAATTTCATTGTGAACTACTGACATAGTGTGAGAGCATGGTGGAGAGCGTAACATGTAATCGCTCAACCGCCCCGTTACATTGGGGACAATATCCTGAGGTCATAGTGCCCTCGATATCTAACAGTCTAAGAAGTTCCTTAACCACAGTCGAACTAAAAACCTTGCCTCTATCTGTAAGAATAGCACTTAGAAACTGAGCTACCTCTTGTGCCTCTCCACTAGACACTGCCCTTGTTTCTGCCCACCTTGTTCCATAATCAATTGCTGTAATTACAAATCTATTACCCTGGGTAGTTTTAGGAAATGGTCCTAGCAGATCGACACCTCCCCTCTCAAAAGGTTCCCCTAAAGGGATGGGCTGTAATAAGCCTGCTGGCTTGGGCGACCGTCACACAGCCTAAAATCGTTCAGCCTAAAACCCTCTCTTCGACCTTATTCAGCCTAAAATTATTCAGCCTAAAGTCATTCAGCCTAAAATCTTTCAGCCTACAGTCACTCAGCCTAAAGTCACACAGCCTAAAGTTGTTCAGCCTAAAATTATTCAGCCTAAAGTCACTCAGCCTAAAGTCTTTCAGCCTAAAGTTGTACAGCCTAAAATTGTTTAGCCTAAAATTGTTCAGCCTAAATTTATTCAGCCTAAATCCGTACAGCCTAAAATGTTAACGCCTTAAGTTTTAAGTATCCGACTGCTGTAGAACCATAAATTTCCATTACAAACTGCCAACGTATGTAGGGCCATCTAGGATGCAGTGCTAGAACCATTCTCGACAAAAACTAGCCACTTCGATAATTCGAGATGCAAAGCAAATATTCTGACATCTGGTGACGGAATCCGGTACTCCTTGAATGGTGTATAGTAAAAAAGTATATGCCGGTAAGTTTGCATGCACGAAAAATTTATTCGAGCAGTAAAACTAACGGCATAAATTATTT
>PNEQ01032617.1:0-14111 GCA_003012365.1 Medauroidea extradentata
AAATATCAATTTAACTAGCTAGGAGGAGGCAGAATTTAACTAGGCACCCTGTCCAAAGAGAAACTAAGATTTAGATTAAAGGTTAACAGTCAAAAGTAAATAAAAATAAGTAAATACTGGATCACAACAATAGACTAAGCAAAGTAAATAAACAAACAATTAAGTAAACAAACCAGCTACCTATAGCCAAATGCTATAAAAGATAACATGGATCATATTAATTTAATTTGTGTGATGTAGGAAATATAATCTGATTACTGGGACAAAATAGTACATGTTTGGGGGACGAACATTTTTAAGATCAAGTTTGGACGAGTTGAACTATAAAAGATTAAATTTGAGATTCGTTATTTTCAAAGCTTCGCAGTACCCTAAAAAATAAGCATTTATGGTGGTTTGTGAAGGAAATGGAGAGGGTGGCGTGGGGAGTAAAGGTGGGCAGAATAAAGATGAGCGGAGGGGATGCATGTGGCAAGGAAATGTTAGGCGCAAGGAGTGGGGGAAATTATAAGAGGGTGCAGTGGAGGGTTGAAAGGGAAAAGGTCCCATGCAGTTTGCACAATATGCATCTGAAAGGCCATACTATTAACTTTTCATGCAAACTGAAAGGCAACTTTGATGTACACTGCACGCCAACTTAAATGGCGAGTGGCAGCTGCTGAGTGAAGGGCATATTCAAGCAGCAGGCCGCTGCAGAAACACATAGTAGTCTATAAATACCGGAATGAAATAGACCTATGTAAATTAGACATTTGAATTTGAAATGGTAGTAATATTATATGCAACACATTCCAGCTCATTACCAGCCACCTTACACGGCGCGTACGATACTATGACGACACTAAATTTATGAGATGTAACACATAGAGAATAGTCGTAACCAATATTGGAGCTCACAATACACAAACATTGTAAATGGGAACTTGCCACAGGCACGTAACTATCATTATAAAACATGCAATTACCAGTACAAACGAACACCACATGGCCATGTGTCCACCTGCACAACATGCAGTGAACAAAGAATCACAACACTTTGCAAGTACCTACGTATATCAATTCTTGGAATCTACCTATTCAGGTACTGGAGACAATACTGTAGTATAGTCATCACAAATTTGCATAGAAAGAAACGTACACATGAACACAGACAGCTCAGCTAAAACAACCAAACTTTATTGTAACCAAAGCAAAAATACATCTAAAAGTAAAATACGAGCACTGTACTAAAGCATCATATATCACAGCAGTTTTGTCTATGTGAAACATACCGGTAATATTTTACGGTAGAGGCTTGTACTATCCAGCCCTGAGAGTATGGCACATGTTACACAGTGGAGTTAACTAGCTATACAGAGTTACAATTACAGAACTATGAAGTACTGACCTTTACAAATACTGTAGATTTACATTTTCCTATACATAAATTTTACTATAGATACAAATTCTTCAAAAATTTATATCCATGTTGTTATGATCCAATACGACAAATATTAATCCTGCAGATGATTTTGCAGTGTTTTTCAGCAAGCAATGTGTGCATTAAAAATAAAGTCACTTCCTTTCAATGTATTAAAAGTACGTACACACTGCTTGATTTGCTTCTTGTGCTGTTATATATATTGCCTTACTATTTTCGTTTATTCCGAGTGCAGTACAGTTCTGTAAACATCAATGTTACTTTTCTGCTCTATTGAGAGATACAATATTGTTAACTGTTAGGTTAAAATTATATCCAAAGCCATATGTGAAGACATGTCTTCAGAAATGATTTTATACGTGGGAAGTGACTGAAGATTATAATACATTCAAGATACGGTACTACAATATTTAAGAAACACTTGTTTCCTACAGTAGGAATGCAGTTTGTGGGAAATTTTTTTAGAAAAACTGCCTACAATCTGACATACTAGTGGAAACCTCACAGAGATAAGAAAACCAATTTTGTTCAGACTTCAGCGCACCGAGGCACAACCTCATCGCCTTTCAAGAATAAAAAAGAAAAAAAAAATTTCAACAGCAATATAAGTCTAAAAAAAGTTAAGGTGATAAACTCAAATGACGAGCAATACTTCAAAAACTATGCAGGAACAGAAAAATTCTGGACAGATTATTGAAGCAGTAGCTTAGACCTCCATGGCTTTGTTATATTGTTCACATTTCTATTAACTCAAAATTTTCAAATTTGCACTCACACTGTTCAAACCCTGGCCACACTGGCATCTCATACTCAACTTCTGACTGGCTGCCAACAAAGTTTAGTCTTAACACATTTGATTATGCAGAGTTCATGTTTACAACAAAACTCTGAAACAAAAAGATGCTTGAAACAGAAACATCCGAGGAAAAATGCAGAGCAGTACAAAATATTTTTAACAATATTTACAAATATTTATACAAACAAATTAACAATGTATGCTGCCTATGATGCAGGGTTACACAAAACTGGTAACATATTTCTACACATATTCTGCACTAACAGTCTACAATATGTAGCTAAATGCTTACCTTTAACCCGCAACCACGAGAAACTGTTACACCTCACAAACATTCAAACATAAACGTGTCGCCTGACAACTACACACACACAAATACCTATATTACAATAAAATCGTATGACACTTTCTAGGAAAATAACTACAACGACCAAACCAATGGCAGTTGAGGATTTGTCAAGTCAATCCAACCATCATATGGGCAACAGACAAGTAGGAAACATGTGGTGTGGTTTACCAAACACAGCACACACATATCCAGATGAAGGTACGTTACAAATATTAGCACCACCCTCGATATCACACATTACCATGCTTGGATTGTGCGAATACATTTTCAAAACAAAATTATTGAACAAGAAAAATACAATTTTGGATTATTTTTAAAGAAAAAAAAATTATTGTACACAGTTTTAAACTTTATAAGAATATTTGCTAAGTTTAACATAATTTTCGAGACTTTGACAATATATTTGCAATGTCGAAAAAAATGTACCTCATTCAGCTTAAAAGGGAAGTTTTAAAATTTGCAGATGCAATAGCTTACTAACAAACTTACTTGAATTATTTGTGTAAATGTGTATAAAAAAAAGCAATAATTATGTAGGCTAACATTTTCCACGACAGTCAACTACATACATCAAAATTTAAAAAGCACTTGCATTTTCATTTTATCAAGTCAGTCTGCCAGATACCTTACTAGAACAAAAATAAAATTACTGTTTTTCCCCCTTGTTCAGACTACTGAACATTCACACAATCCAACAATTTATATACACAGACAAATGTTGATGGTAACCTGGCCAGCATAAAACAATGCAGCTTAAGAGAGAATGAATCACAGTCTATCACAAATTGAGCAAGGTGTTCTATGAACAAACATCATTAAAACCAGGCCCAGCCTTCTTCCAATAATTATCAAAATACACTCCAATGCTGACATTCCACGTATAATATCTACTCCTGTCATGGAAGATAGCTCAAACAATAGTAACATACTGTATTTACAATAACATAAAAATTTAACAGTTAAAACTTGTGCTTTTATATTAAATAAAAAGTCATATACAATCTGTGTCAAGTGTACACTAAACCATAATTGCCAAGTAAAAATTAATGACATTTATCATAACTACAGTTTACACACATCTTCAAAACAAGATAGCTGCAACAAGTAAAATTCATCAAGTCTACTGTGCCATAAAAATGACAAAAAAACTTACAAATCATTATTTAAAAGCATTTTCTAACTGATGTGTCAAAGAATGAGCTTCATGACTATGCCTACTTATTTTAAAGTTGTCAATACCAATAAATAACAATTGTTTGATTATTACTCACAATTTAAATATTACAAAAAGAGTTCTTCATATTATACTTTGTGTCTTATTTGTAGCCTCTTTGCACATACAGCTCAAACTTTTATTTCAGAATTTTTTTAAAAAGCAAAACAAATGCAGACTTATGCTTCGTTTAAATAACTTGCTTTATCTGACACACAAGAGAGTAATAATTGTGTACTTTCCCCCCCCCCCCCCCCGGTTCCACACTCAATCATTTATACTTTAAATGTATTTTACTAGTTTAGTTCCAAAGGTGTTACTTAACAGGTAAATGAATATTTCCCCATGGTACACTTTCAATTGAGCATTTAATCAATTACACATAACAAACTGCAACAGATATGCTGTATGCAGAGAAAATTAAATGATCATGTTAAATTTTCCCTTACCAAAAATGCTATTCAACCTGAAGTAAAATATCACAAATATTAAAACACATAAATGAAAATATAAAACATGGTCATACGTTGGTAACGCAGCAAAGCCAACACAGCCATTCCTTTCAATCAATGTATGTACATAGTACTTGGTAAATCTGCTAGACCCGCAGACAGCTCTATATGGCACATACTGTACTCATATGTTGTTCCACTCAGCTAACAACACATTCACATTAAAACACTTGAGCAAACTTATACCAACAACTGCTAGCACCAATGAAACACCCTCCCCCTCTTCCTTTTTCCCTAGCGATTAAGAACACCATCCCACCAACTTCTCATATGTACCAACCACTGGCCTTCCTTAGTTACTAAATTTAACGTCTAAAAGAGAATTAAAAAATTCTATGACCTTTTTGTCTGCGAAAAAATACAAAGAACACAGAACCACTCTTTTTACACTTTTTCTAGGGTTCGCAATTGATCTTTGGTTTATTACATGCCTGTATATAATTACTTTCTATCTACGCTTCTCTGCAGCATGCGTGTGGTACCGCTGGGTAGAAGCTCACCTGGGTGCGGCACACGAGGGCAGTGCAGAGTGGCAGTAGCGGTGGCAGACTGGACAAAGCTTGCCATTGAGCCCGGTCGTCAAGCCGTGGAGAAGTGGGTGGGGGGGACTAGTTGGGGAACTGCAACACCGTCTCGTGGATCGCCTTGGCCAGGTAGTCTATGTTGTGAGAGGTGACACCACACATGTTGATGCGACCACTCTTCAGCAGGTACACGTGGTAGTTGTTGACGAGGTGCTCCACTTGGCGCGCTGCCAACACAACAGTTCTTACTGTTCAACCTTGCACTCAACGCTGCACACGTAAGCACCTAACACTGAACCTAGACATTCTCATTAAATTAGAATAAAAACAAGAGCTAAAGAGTTGGATTAGGGAACGAGGACATCAAATTATTTGCTCCTATTGCCCTTACTCAATTTCTGGAAATTTTCGCCACAAAAATAGCCCCTCCAGCTGTATATACAAAGTCAGTATTTACACATTACAAAAACACAGTTTCTCACATTCAGGTGGTGTCTGACCCCTCTCACAGTACACATTCATCCATTTAACAAGTATGTGCTTGCACTGTGCTGCAAAAAATAGTGAGGGTTGTCTGTTAAATGTGAGTGGTTGGGCAAGCGGTAAGAATGCAAGATTCTCTCAAAGCAGAAACAGCCCAGCTGTGCTCTTGGCCATACAATGTGATAGCGCCACAATAAAATGCTCCGCAGACGTGCAGGGATTAGGTATTGCCTTACAAAACCGTAGCACTCTGGGTCAAAGCCTCCAACAAGTGACAGCGTGTAACAAGACATGCTTCAGCCAGATCATAAACTGTACGAGTGATATTACAGCTTCTATACAATGCCGGCGCCTACATTAGGAAAAAGTAGAAATTATGTTGATGTGTCTCATTTTGTATTGGTTATAATGTAATTAACAGTTGCTTCTATTAAAGAAACATACTTCATAAAAGATGTTTTGCTTTTTCCCACCTACTACCATTACAGAGAAAGGAGCTGTGAACGAAGATTACGAAATTGTGAGTTTACTAAACGAGAGAAAAAGTGCCAATGTCTAAGCATATTCCTCTAGTCTCCGGGTGCCGCTTACCTTCCAGCTCTGATGAGGACAAGGATAGAGATTTACATATAAAATGATATTGTGGGGAACTTTGTACCCGTCAAACATACACATATGCCACCAGCGACTTATATGCTCATTGTAGTGAGGCCAACATTGCTACAGGTTCTTTTATGCCATTTATACTATGAAAATCATTAAAAAGTAAGTGTATATTCATTACCAAAAACACTAAAACGTGACCTCAAATTATTTCCTAAATTTTTATTCCTGTAGCAATATTCTCCTCTTCTCCAAGTAGAAAACGGTTTATGTCTAAAAGCAATACCATCAAAAATGGCTGAACATTGCTAAATATAATTTACCAAGTAAATCCCGATCCTTCCTCACACCATTGTTCCTGAGCAGAGAACATCCTTAACGACTATACAATGAAAGGTGGAATACTCACGAGTGAGGCCGGTGTAGGAGAACATGCCGATCTGAGAGGTGATGTGGTCCCAGTTGCCTGGCGTACCCAGAGCCTGCAGGCGCTGCTTCAAGCCACTCCTCATAGCTAAGATACGGTTGGCCATAGTGCGGATACACTCCTTCCTACAAGACACGTCCACCATCAACCTCAGTATCTACGTTTAGCTATGTACAGGAGTGCTGAAGTAGTAAGAAACATTCCACACACAGCCCCATGCTTTGTACATGCTGTACGTAGCAGCACCAACAAGAAAAATCAATTAAGATGCAGATAGTTTGGATCTTTTCAAGTCAGTCTTCTAAATCAACACATCTGCTTAGTTATTGAGATAGTACCAGCCCTAACATTCTCTCATAAAAAATATAAAACAGCCATTTTGAAAATTATATGTTTTATTTATAAACACTCCCTTAACATTTTTGATATTAAAATTTACCTCATAATTTCACAGCATAGGTCATATGGCTGTTTATTAGTGGGAAATCACACTGTTACAAGATTTCCCTTATAGAGAGTAATTTGAGTTTCTTTGACAATTGATTAATATTTTTACAAAACATCCAATAATTTTAAATACCATCACCAGATCTTAAAAAATGTTATGCTTCCATCAAGTATTTAAATACATAACATCTGAAATAACAAAACCACAAGCATGAACAGACCCAAACATAGAGGCAAGAATATTCTGGAGATGGCTTGTAACATAGTTGAAGCCACAGTTTTGGTTTGTACATTGTGGTACTCAAATATTTTGAGGTTATGGACTCACGTTAATGCATCTCTAAATAATAAAAAGTCTTGGAAGTGTAACGAAAAAAATAAGGTAAGAAACAAAACTGAACTACTACATTTTTCTTAGCCCCGGGACATCATTACGAACTTAATGTATTGCCATTTTTTAAGGAACTGGCAGTTGTCATAACAAAGACACCCAAAACTGTTGCTTCACTTTGGTGCCACACATTTCCACAGGCAGGGCCACCCCCCCAGTCCCAAATAACCAACAGGAAAAGTGAGAAGAGACTCACCACTCCTCAAACAGCTGTGGGTTGTTGAGCACCGTGGACACTATGCGACCTCCGTGGTTGGGAGGATTCGAGTACATGCCTCGCACGATCAACGTCGCCTGCGACTTGACCTGCGGGACAAACTGCTTGTCCTTCAGTACTATCGTCAGGTTGCCAACACGCTCGTCTATGGACAGTCAGTCACAACCAATGTTGTCTTACAACACCAGACCTTGTTCTTGAAACTACATATACTCGCTACAATACTACAGAAGTTCATTTTATACGATCTGATGAATTCCGATATTCCTTTATACACCACACATTTTCTTTATTCATATGCAACTGTATCACAGAACCATTATTTTCCTTTTCATACATTACTGCACTGAGCAGTTTTATCTGCTCCACCACAAATATTCCAAGTTAAGTCAGCTGACAAAATATTAAATTCATGAATTAAATTACAGTACAATGAAAACCATCCACAGGGAGAAATGGAGAAAAACTACAGCACCAAAATACATTATCACATGGGCTATAAACACTCAAAATGTAGTCTCCTGGGATAAATTCAGCATCAGCCACACTATTAATAATAGGTGGCAATAACATAACGTGATTCAAAGAAATATGTTTGTAGCTAATGTGCAGATGACCTGGAATAAGCTGATACTACACTACACCCCCGATTTTACGAATACTCACGGTTCCTCTCATCGCATTCGTAAAATCGCTACCTTCGTAAATTCGATAGCGGCTTATTTTGCCTCCCCCCCCCCCCCTTTTAACTTAACAGAAAATTTTAAAATTGCATTTTTTCTGCAAAGTGTCTCTAGGCCCCGACTTCCGTAGCGTTTTGCGGGAAATTAATTAACGTAATAATGTAAACATAAATTGATATCAGTAGCCAGACGTCACACTGTTGAGCGGTAATTATGACCGACCCTTGTCACCAAAAAATGAGAAAATCGAGATTCCGAGTGCCTTCTTTCGAGCGAATAGACCTACTTCCGTAGCATTTAACGAAAAAATAACGCAAGTGATAGTTGAAATATAAATTTATATCAATAGGCAGACGTCTTACGATCAAAAGAACACCGCTAAACAATAGATATGATCGTCCTTTGTCCTAAAAAAAAAAAATAGAAAACCAAGCTGCCGAGTGCCTTCTCACGAGCGAATAGCCCGATTTGCGTAGCTTTTAATGGGAAAAAAAAAAGTAGGCATTCCTTACTAGTAAAATTCCCTTGTAAATTATTCACCAAAGAAAGAAGGAATAAGCGGATGTATTTATTCATTGCGCAGTTTTATATAACTTAACGTAAAAACATTCCCTCGACGTTGTTGATGAATTGTACGAGAACGTAGATACTAGTAGTGTGCACACCGGACAGATAGCGCAACTGTACGAACGTTCACAAGATGGCAGATAGCGCCACCGTAGCATATACAGACGTTGTTCCAAAAACGCCATTTTGTGACGTTCTTACCTAAAATCGTCGAGAATTACATGTATAAGTGATTGAAAATAATCACTTTCACAGTCAGTATATGCGGTAAAAATAAATTAGGAGTTCCGGAATTACTTAATACACGAACGTCTATTTATTTTCCAAGTTCGACATACCCGGAGACAAATGTTTCTACACTTGGAAAATAGGTAGCGCTATTATCGTGCTCACTTGTGAAACCCACGTTTTACGACATGCAGTAACGCATTGTTTAAGCATATTATGCGCCAAGTTAATTGTTTTAAGTACATATGGTGTTAACACAATAAAGAGAAATATCACGCTATTATTTATAGGGTTTGTGTAAAAAAGTAAACTCATTCGGCGCGAGACGAGAGATATATAAGACTTCGTGAAACAGCCTAGAAGGAGGCTGTACTAAAGTTAAATGAGCATATGCGCATGCGCCGGAACTTTGCATCTATAGTACGACCTCAATATAGATCCTAATACGTCTTAACTCGTAGTTGGAGACAGGCCGGCCGGCTTGGCACAGGCGCCGCCGTCGCCATCGCTGCCGCCGCGCGATTTTCAAACTGTCACTGCCACATTTTTAATGGATTTTTGCTATTTTTGTTTTATTTTTAATATTGTGACTTACCAAGTAATAACTGCAACTCTACAATTCATATTTTAATGCAGTGAATTAGATACAGTATGTTTTATTCATTGTCAACGTAATTCCTTACAATTTTTTTTGTCATATAATTTTGTTCTTTTTTGAGGGTTCCTGAGATTGTATTTGTAAAATCGCTACCTTCGTTAAATCCAGAGTTCGTAAAATCAGGGGTCTTGTGTACATGAGTGGAGTAATTAATCATTAGCTTGTGAGTAATGTAAGAAATTCAGCTGTTTATATAAAATGGTTGATCCATGAAAGCTCTTAAAAGTACAGTATATAGTGTACTACAGTCTATGGTATGTATTACTGTATTAAGTTCTTGCAATTTCTTGATTGTGTATGATCTTTGATTGTGTTTGAATAAAACAGTATGTAACCTATCAAAGACACCAATTACTATAATTTAAACACTAATTCTTCCAAGATATTATGAAAAGGAACAACTTTCCATGAAACACAAACAACTTATTTAGTTGCATGCCTATCAAAGTTCAGTTTAAATTACTGTGCATGAAGAAAAAAAAACAATTTTGTGAATTTGTCTCGGGATAAGTTGGGCTTATAAAAGTGTACACTGAAGTTACATCTATGAGTGGCTACCAATTTATTAGATGCTACCTGCAGAAATCTGAGCCAATGAACAAACTGTGAGGGCTAGAGCTTACATAGGACTGTGCAGTCAAACCTGCAAGTCACGAATATAAAACATTTTCCTGTTCCGAATCAAACGTGCTCACTTAAAACACCCACAATCAAAACAGACTTAGTGAGAGCCAATATGTGGTATACTAATAACTAAGAATCCCTAAAAACAGTGAATATAAATGGCCAATTCCGGTCTTTAAAACTATTAAAAGCGGTGCGAAAATTCGGAGTTTAAACTTTGAAGCAGTGTAAAAATTTGTTAAAAGCGGAGAAACAATTCTCATCTAATCCAAAGGAGAATAAAACCACTTAGCTCTAACCAGAATTTTGTACAATTAGGTACTGAGA
This sequence comes from Medauroidea extradentata, assembly GCA_003012365.1. NCBI lineage: Eukaryota > Metazoa > Arthropoda > Insecta > Phasmatodea > Phasmatidae > Medauroidea > Medauroidea extradentata. The sequence goes on from PNEQ01032617.1 coordinate 10,470, forward strand.
GTTGCATTAACAAGGTATCGCAGTATTGGCACCAGCATTTTGAGAAAGTACTTACTGTAAAGGCCGAAGTTCTTGGCAAAGGACTGGGCGCACACCAACTCAAACCCTCTGCTTACAAAGTGTCTGACTGCCCATGCATCCTTGTCCAGGTCTCCAGATGCAAAGCCTTGGTACGCAGAGTCAAAGAATGGGAACAGTTTCTTCTCCTGCAATCACATTATTTACAGTTTATTCACAGTAGAATCATGTTATAATAGTTTTCAAGGGACCTGTGAAAAAAAGTATTTAATGCAGAAAAAAATTTTATAAGCCAGAATCAATATTTCTACATCAATAAATGGATACTACACAAAACTAACTTCCATTTTCCCAGATTACCTATGTACAATACGTCCTGGAAGTCAATCAAATGGTGCTGCAATTTATGTGCCATCAAAAACCTAATTAATACATACATTGTGTGCTTAGTAAAGAAAATCCCATTTGTCTTATGGAGTGATTGGATTTAGTAGCTTGGACATACTTCACTGCGAAATAAATGACTGTCAAAGAAAACTAAAGATAATAGAAAAACAGAAACAAGCAGAAGCAGAGTATGCTTTAGTCAACAGGATACTTACACTACATAAAATTCCAAAAAATGGAATCGGGTCAAACAAAAGAAGGAACAAACACATAATAAATGAAAATAACACAAATAAAAAAAATAAACCCAAGGTAACATACGACACAACAAAAACACAGTAGGTATCAGACACGAACAGAAAAACAATAATGACACAACGATGAGATGTAACAAAAAACAGTAGTTTTCTAGACAGACAGTATGACAACATTTCGGGAACTGGAACCTGTTCCCGTCATTAGGTAGACACACAGGGTTCAGGAACACGAGTGTGATCTGAAACAAAACCTGAATATTGTCCGACACCAAGTGCTACACAAAATATGTAACTTACTTTCGTGGATTAGAAATTGTATGAATCGCACACGAAAGTCATATATAGGTATTGTATATGTTGATTGAGCCAAAACCTCGTGAGTGGAACATAAATTTTTTCATTTTGTAATAATGAGGTTTATATTAACAGGAGTTTGCAGAAGCTAAAAAGAAATTCATAATGTTATTTCAGGCTATTTAGCCTCAATACACAAACATCCCTGTAACCCCCTTAATATATCCTTTTACCAATAGATTAAATACTGTACACTGCTTGACGTACAAAGATAATTTTTACTGAGTCATGGAAACCAACACTTAATTCCCCACCTCATCCCAAGGGATAGAGTAATTAATTTGTACGAAAGAATTTTCAATTAACACGCTTTACTGTCCCCTGCTTCTTTAGTTATAGTTAATACTATGTGTGTAAGTTGTAAGTGCAATCCAGAGTCCAGGCACTTTTGAAAAATACTGTTGCATTGTTCATAATGATTCAAAAGAAGCATATACTACACGTACATTTTCAACTCAATGTGCCACTGAAACACAATGGTCCTAAAACAAGGAAACAACACTATAGTATGCTCACTGTCACACCTTGATGACATCAGCTATCTGCTCCCACTGCTCGTGTGTGGGGTCACAGCCGGTGGGGTTGTGTGCACAGGCGTGAAGGATGATGACAGCATTCTCCGGAGCTGCCCTCAAATCCTCAATGAGACCGTTAAAGTCCACGGTTCTATTTGCAGCATCCCAGTATCTGTACTCGCGGAATTCCGTGAACCCAGCGTTGAAGAACACCAGCCTGTGATTCTCTGGAGCACGTAACACATCAACAATTTGAAAATTATCAGAATTCTAGAACACTAAAATTCCTATAATTAAATAAAAATTATGGCTTCATTACATTTTAAGTCTACAGACAGCACCGTATACACCTTCAAAAACCTGAAGATAAAACCTTAAAATTTTACCTTTTCCCCTTTTTTGTCTCTCAAAAATACTAAAAAACATTCTTCAAAGAAATAAAACTACAATATTTTACACAAATCAACATCACATTTATTTTTTAAAGAATATTAACTTTTCAAGTGCCCTGCCTCCCCCACCGCACCTATGCTAGACACTACCTACAGATTCAGTGATAATTAGGTCTTTCTATCCATCATCGAGATCATCAGAGACATAACGAAAAGCTCAGGCAAACAGCAAAATTAAGTGGATTAGTAACGGCATATATTTAGTTGAGAATTGTCCCAGCATCAGAATGGAGTGATTTTGGGTAAAACTAAACTAAGATGGCCAGACTGTTAAGTGGTAAGGTGTCCTCCCAAACTGAATAGGTAATTATTTTTCCACGAGCATATTGTTTTCTAAAAATATGTTTGGGCACAGTCTTGCTCCTCAAATTTACTTTACTCATTTGCCAGCAAATACAAAATGTTTCAGATCTGTGTGTGCCACTCACACAAATAGTAATGAAACAAAGAAAGGAAAAAAACTGATTCAAAATTCTTTCAAGAACAGAAGCACCAGAATTCTGAAAATAACAATAACAAATAACAAGCAAGATTCAAACAAAATAGTAATGGCAGAGTAATGTTTTCATGTGCAACTTTAACAGGATGTGAACAGAGGCAGATACTCGTCGACCTTGGGACTGACTGTTCGCACTGACCTAGGACCTGACTGTATAATGAAGACTGTTAGCAAACCCACAACGTGGAATATCAACACTGACACCACAAGTAAAACATATATGAACACATACAACTAGATTGTGCAAAGTAGTTCTGGGATCTTGAGGAGTGTTAGCACAAGTCTGTAAGCTAATCATGTTAAAAAAAAAAATTAATTCTGAAATAAAGGTTAGTAAGCTGAATGTTTAAAGCATTCATTGTGTTTGTAACTCTTACTAAACAAAATAAACCACAAAAATTGTGTTCACATAGGCATTGATCCATGAGTGGGTGGGGAGAGAATGCTACCCCCCCCCCCCCCCGAGCTCTGACATGATAGTACAAAAATCATAATCTTCAAAAATATCAATTTCTTACACCTGTTTCTTCAGTATATGGTTTTAAAAACTCTTAAAATAGCACCATTTAGCACCTTACAAACTAAATATTCTGGGGGAGAGTCCCCAGACTCCCCACTTTGACTTCCGGTAGAATATAGATATTTTCTAATGCACCCCTCCCCCCTTTCTTAAACTCATTGCTGGATCGGCCACTGTATTCACAAGACATGTAGCATAGGCCTGTACATTACAGATGCAAAGCATGGTTGGTTACATCCTTATTGTCAGCTTTCTTGATTTATTTTCTAATTTACCAATATTTATTAAATTTGAGTAACTTTATAACAACATATATTGCATTAAATTATTTTTATCCTGGAAGTTAACTGGCCAATACATCAGCTCAAGAGCCAGATGGCATTTCTGATACAAGTACTGAAAGCCAGTTTTTCAGCTCTTGACAACGGGAGAGTTACAACATTGTGGCGATCTTCTTAAGAATGAGCCATTTTTTTTTAACACAATCATTAAATGTCTCCTTCAAAAGAAAACCCACAAAGATCAACAGCTCATCTGCCAAATATTTTTAAGAAAAGGTACAGATAAGTGATTCTGAGGTTGCGACCATAGAACTTACATGAACAGAAAGAAATAGTGTTAATTTATATAATTTATTATA